>WSYH01005809.1:13494-41976 GCA_036426205.1 Ascaphus truei
TTAAATTCTTCTGCCACAAAACATTTTTGGTGCATGGGGCACAGGGAGTTAAAGTGACTTGCTTTTTATGTACTGTATTTGGGGGTTGTCTTTGGGGGTTTATTCATCAAATTATTATGATGAACTGCCTTTTGAAATGACACTGCTGTTAACTATTTCAGCCACACACCTCCAGAGTTTTTAATCCCTCCCTAGCCAAGCGTCAATCGGCTGAGTCACCCTAGCCTACAGTACCATCCCCCTCTCTCCACTGGGTCGTTGATCTGCTGCATATTGCCATTGTGTTCTTAATCCGCCCATAGCCGAGCTACAAACACTCAGCACGCCTGCGTCTAATCACACCATCCCCCTCCCCCAACCCTTAGAGGCCTGTTGTTTGAACGGTAATGCTTTGAAAAATCCCCTCTCGAATTTGAAATGTAGATCTGATGTGCACAGCACTGTGAGAATTGAGAGTACACTGATACAGTATTTCATCAGGGTGTGAAAATATTTGTCAGTCACTAGGGTTTACAGTCACATGTGTTTAATAAAATAAAGTACATTCTTTAATATCTTTAAAATAAAAATATATAAATCCTGTATACAGTACTGTATACTGTAAGTACATATAATGTAAAATAACCCGTTCTGTGGGTCTGAGTGGGTTGAAATTTACCTGGTCCACATGCGGGAGGACCCTTGCCATAGTGGCAAAATATCAGCCTTCCAAGACCCCCGAAACCGGAGATACAAAAAGACAGTTTAAAAGCACATTACCAAAGTGGCTTTTTTTCTGCCATGCAAGTCAATGGCAGAAACCTGAACTTTAACATCACCCTGACTCCGTTCTGTTGCTACGAGAGGGTCGCAATTTGCCATGCAATCCTGCCGCAACTAGGACTACATGGTCACCGAATATGAGCCCTCTAGGTCGAACAGAACCGGAGTTGTGGGTTCCAGGTTTCTGCTCATTCTGACTTAGCCGGTTCAAATGGTGAGTACTGTCTTGTTGCCGTATTATTTTGGTGGGGCTGGCTGGGTACTTCTTTAGGGGGCTGACCATTACTGTACTGTACTGTACATTAAAACTTTTCTTTTTTTTTCCTCAGAAAAGAAAACGGCTAATGGGGGGATTTGGATGGATAATATTGTACTGTATGCTGATGTTTTCCGGCCGTACAGTATACTGTGTAATAAACCCTGAATAAATAAAACTATGCATTTATTCTACATACAGTATTCAGTATCGTTTCATTATGTGTCTTCCACAGTATACTGTACGGTGCCTAACATCCAAGGGGGAAAAATAATTTTATTCCTAGGTGCCCTAGAACAGAATTTCCCACGCCAATTGCCCGTGAACTTGACCGCGGCCCTAAGTAGTTCCCACGCCAATTGCGCGAATATAATGTAAAATAACCCGTTCTGTGGGTCTGAGCAGGTTGAAATTTACCTGGTCCCCATGCGGGAGGACCCTTGCCATAGTGTCGAAATATCAGCCTTGCACGACCCCCGGAACCGGAGATACAAAAAGACAGTTTAAAAGCACATTACCAAAGTGGCTTTTTTTCTGCCATGCAAGTCAATGGCAGAAACCTGAACTTTAACATCACCCTGACTCCGTTCTGTTGCTACGAGAGGGTCGCAATTTGCCATGCAATCCTGCCGCAACTAGGACTACATGGTGACCGAATATGAGCCCTCTAGGTCGAACAGAACCGGAGTTCTGGGTTCCAGGTTTCTGCTCATTGTGACTTAGCCGGTTCAAAGCTTTCTCCGCCATTTACGCTCAATGGTAGGACCCTCCTCGCTGGCGTGACCCTTTCTTGCCGCCATTACTGCTGGGACCCTGTTGGGGTCAAGTGAAGAGGTTCCTAACATCTAGGGGCAAAATGAATTTTATTTCTAGACGCCCTAGAACAGAATTTCCCACGCAAATTGACCTAGTTCCCACGCCAATTGCCGTAGTTCCTACGCCAATTGCGTGACCAGCCAGTTAAAAAAACCATGCAGTAAGTCTCTACAGTACATTTGTTACACTGGCAAGGAGCAAATGGAAACAATGTGAGGCAATTCAACATGGTCTTTTATTGGTGGAGTCAGTACAAAAACATTTATTTACAATATTGAAACATTTAAAGTGCACAGCAATTCTAACCATCAACACACAATAATACATTCTGCAGCCTTTATTAAATTCTTCTGAAAGGAAATAATACAAGGCCCGGTGGGCTGGGCGAGTTATAATGTGATAGACACAGTATAACATTTTGTGTAGAGGGCAATGAACTGTACAAAGGGAAATAACTGTTACGTGTACTGTATATTTATTTGACACCATATATTTATTTTGTATATTTTATATTTATATACAACAGTATATTATATTTTGTTCTATATATTTATGTACTGTATATTACATACATTACTTTATATACCTTTTATATTGCTGCATATTAATAAACAAATAATTTCTTTACATTGTAGGGAGACAACTGTTTTGGTGGACAAAATAAGTGCGGAATGCATGAGAGGAGTGCATTAAGGGTTTCAAAACACTCCTGCAGGAAAAGCACAATCTCACTGTAAATCCGAGACCAGCATAAGAAGATGAACGCAGCATTGGATGGAAATATGGACGTGTGAGGTTAGTACCCGACGTACAGGAGGTAAAAGGTGTTGTTTGTGCAAACTGTACTGCACTGTCCGCAAATTTTTTTTTCCTTGTCCATTACAGAGCTGTACCCCATGATACGGACGCCACAACAAAATCAAAAGAGTGCTCCAGGCCCAGGCATGGATCGAAGTGGCGGGTACTTTCCTCCAGGATTGCATCTCACTTGATGAGGTCTACGTGTGTCGCTGGAGAGCTTTTGCAGATTTGGGCGTTCAACCAAAAAGACCGCTATCTTTAGCCGCGGCCAAAACACCCTGTGAAGCTGCAATGTGTGGGGTGCCATCTCTAGCGGTGGACCGGGATGCATTGTACATCTTTGAAGGTAAAAAATGTATCAAATATAATGTCGCCTAATGCACTGTAACTTGACTAGTGTTGCCTTACCGTATGCCTGAACTGGTACTATTGTGCAGTTTTTTGAGCACTTTTTCTTTCTTGCTATAGGAAATCAAATGAATAAAGCTTTTCTCCAAGACACATTGTGCCAGAGTATGCCATCCATCACACCGACTTCCCAATGGTCACCGCTTCTACCAGGACAACGATCCCAAGCACACTGCGTCAACGGCGTCATATATCCTGGAGCGCGGCATCACTGGGTGAAGACAGCCAGCGAGTTATAAGTAGCATATAGACCGTGTCCCATTTTTTTTCCCCACTTTTTTTAGCTCTTATACCAATTGTCCTTTCTTTCCAATGACAGGTCGCACAACTTCAATCATCGAAATGTGTCTGGCATCGCGAAGGACCATATCCGGAAAAGTGGTGAAACCTCCAAAAAGGACGAGTTGTTGAAAGGCATACTAGTTTTTGGAAGATTACTCACCGTGGAACGCTGCAATAATATATAAGACCAATATTGCCACTGTTTGCCCATTGGTAATCGCGCGTAATGGACAGCATCAGGAAAGTAGTACTGTGTGTAGTATTGTTAGTACAGGTATGTTACAGGTAAGTATGGCACAGATTTTTTTCTTTCCCAGATAGTAATAGTCTAGTACTGTATACATAGTTTTAGTTTTTCTTTACAGAGGAGAGCAGCACCAGCCATAGGTTACAGTACATAGAATTGCAGTAGTCAAGAGTATACATGTAGTTCCATAACGTAATCGTAACTAGTTTTTGACAGTCACTACAGTAAGCTGCCTCAAGACAAGTAAAACTGACCCCGCAATTTTTTTGTCTTTCCAGACAAAGCTGGCACCACGCCACCCTACCATAGTTCTTCGTGCCATAAACAGTACGTTGTAACGTGCACAACCCGTCTTATATGGCTTTCGTTTGTCCGTTCCAGGAAAAACGGATGGCGCCTAAGGGGATGGGGAGCGTTGTTGGGGTGTCCATGGTCAAATCTGCTGTGTACAGTGTCAAAAGTTCGCAGTATATTAAACAGCAGCAATGATGTAGCATCAAAAAACCTCTCCTGGCTCGTCCAATGAAACTCGACCTGACTCAGGACAGTGATGAGAAAAGATAAATGGACGTAAAGAAAAGTTAATTTTACTATACAGTATATACACGTACACTGGTATATTAACCAGTACATTACAGTATTTACTGTATATACGTATTATTAACTAATATTTTTAATTAAATCGTGGCTTGACATACCATGTTTCCCCAATGTTTTACAAGGTTTTCATGCAAATGTGTATCCATTTTCAAGCATGCAAAAGATAACTGGTAATAGACAGACTTCATACTGTTACTGATGTATTATCTCCCTGATAGTTATATTAATTATTGTTGAAAAATAAGCAATAACATATTTTAGTGCCGTTGTCCTGCGAATCATAAATCATCTGTACGCCACCCCTACAGTGCACCAGTAAGTTATTTATGATTTATTTATTGTATAAAATATCTTCCCATTACCAGGATTTTATATCTTTTGTTTACAATGATATTAACAGAAGTTCCTGTAATTGTATTAAAACATGTGACTGTAGTACCATACGTGGACTGACCAATATTTTTCAGTTCACACCCTGATGACAAACTGTATCCAGTGACTCTCAATTCTCACGTGCGAGTGCACATCAGATTTACATTCAAATTCGGATGGGAATTTCAAGCATTAACCTCAAACAACCGGCCTCTAAGGGTTTGGGGGAGGGGGATGGGGATTAGACACCAGGCGTGCTGAGTGTTTGTACTTGGCTATGGGGGCGATTAAGAACACATTGCAATAGCACCAATCCCACGACCCAGTGGAAGAGGGGGATGGTACTTGTAGTCGAGGGTGACCTCAGCCTATTGAGCTGGCTAGGGAGGGATTAAAACTCTGTAGGTGGTGGCTGAATAGTTAACCGCAGTGTCATTTCAAAAGGCAGTTCATCATAATAATTTGATGAATCAACCCCCAAAGACAGTACATCAAAAGCAAAGTCCCACTTATCCTTGTGCCCCATCACCAAAAATGTTTTGTGGCAGAAGAATTTAAAAAGGCTGCAGAATGGTATTAATTGTGTGTTGATGGTTAGAATTGCCTGTGCACTTTAAATGTTTCAATATTGTAAATAAATGTTTTGTACTGACTCCCCAATACAAGACCTGTTAATTGCCTCACATTGGTTTCCAATTTGCTCCTTTTGGCCGTGTAACAAATGGTACTTAAGGCTTGCTGCACTGTTTTTGAACTGGCTGTGCGCAATTGGCGTAGGCACTACTGCAATTGGCTTGGGAAACTAGTCATTGCGTGGGAAACTTCTGTTCTAGGGCACCTAAGCAAATAAAATTCATTTTGCCCTAGATTGGTTAGGAACCTCCTCACTTGACCCCAACAGGGTCCCAGCAGTAATTGCGACGAGAAAGGTCACGCCGGCGAGAAGGGTCCTTACCATGAGCGCAAGTGGCGGAGAAAGCTTTTGAAACCTGCTAATTCAGAATGAGACAGCACACCGGAACCCACAACCTCCTTTTTCTGTTCGACCTAGATGGCTCATATTTCGGTGACATGTAGTCCAGTTGCGGAGGATTGCATGGCAAATTGCGACCCTCTCTTAGCAACAGAAACGGAGTCAGGGTTATGTTTAAAGTTCCGGTGTGTCTGCCATTGAACTGCATTGCCACAAAAAGCCACTTTGGTAATTGCTTTAAACTGTCTTTTTGTATCTTCCGGTTCGGGGGTCTTGGAAGGCTGCTCTTTGCCACCTATGGCAAGGTCCGCCCGCATGTGGACCAGGTAATTCAACCCACTCAGACCCACAGAACGGGTTATTTTATACATTATAATTCTACCGTATCAGTACGTTTAAATACAGGATGTTATATATTTTTATTTTTAAAGATATTAAAGAATGTACCTTTATTTATAAACACATTTGACCTATTATAAAACCCTAGTGACTGACATATTTCCACCCTGATGAAATACTGTATCAGTGTACTGCTCCTTCTCACAGTGCTTGTGCACACAGTCTACATTTCAAATTCCTAGAGGGGATTGTTCAAGCATTACCGTTTTCCAAACAAAGGCCTCTAAGGGTTGTGGGAGGGGGATGTGGTGATTAGGACGCAGGCGTGGCTGATGTTTTTAGCTCGGCATGGCGGATTAGAACACAAATGGCAATATGCAGCAGATCCACGACCCAGTGGAGAGAGGGGGATGGTATGTAGGCTATGGTGATCCTCCGATTGAACGGCTTGCTAGGAGGGATTAAAAACCTGGAGTGTGTGGGCTGAAATAGTTAACAGCCAGTGTCCATTTCAAAAGGCATGTCAATCCTAATATTGATGAATAAACCCCCACAGACAACCCCAATAAATTACTAAAAAGCAGTCCACTTTAACTCCCTGTGCCCCATGCACCAACATGTTTTGTGGGCATGGGGGCGTTTGCGAGCTGTTGTCTCTGAAGTCTAATGCCTTCGCGGTTCAACCTACAGTACACAGTCTGTGCGTGCGCGCGCAGTAATAGTAAAATTGCATATTTAATTTTATTTTAAAATACAGTACTGTACTGTACATGCTCGGACCCTGTTGGGGTGAAGTGAGGGGGTTCCTAACATCTGGGGGAAAATCAATTTTAATTCTATGGTGAGTACTGTCTTGTTGCCGTATTATTTTGGTGGGGCTGGCTGGGTACTTCTTTAGGGGGCTGACCATTACTGTACATTGAAACTTTTCTTTTTTTTTCCTCAGAAAAGAATTGGGGGATTTCGATGGATAATATTGTACTGTATGCTGATGTTTTCCGTCTGTACAGTATATTGTGTAATAAACCCGAATAAATAAAACTATGCATTTATTCTACATGTTCAGAATCGTGTCATTATTTGTCTTCCACAGTATACTGTACAGTGGTATACAGTGCCTAACATCTATGGGCAAAAGGAATTTTATTCCTAGGTGCCCTAGAACAGAAGTTCCCACGCCAATTGCCCGTGAACTTGACCGCGGCCCTAAGTAGTTCCCACGCCAATTGCGCGAATATAATGTAAAAAACCCGTTCTGTGGGTCTGAGCGGGTTGAAATTTACCTGTCCTCATGCGGGAGGACCCTTGCCATAGTGGAAAAATATCAGCCTTGCACGACCCCCGGAACCGGAGGTACCAAAAGACAGTTTAAAAGCACATTACCAAAGTGGCTTTTTTTCTGCCATGCAAGTCAATGGCAGAAACCTGAACTTTTACATCACCCTTACTCCGTTCTGTTGCCACGAGAGGGTCTAAATTTGCCATGCAATCCTGCCGCAACTAGGACTACATGGTTACCGAATATGAGCCCTCTAGGTCGAACAGAACCGGAGTTGTGGGTTCCAGGTTTCTGCTCATTCTGACTTAGCCGGTTCAAAGCTTTCTCCGCCATTGCGCTCAATGGCAGGACCCTCCTCGCCGGCGTGACCCTTTCTCATCGCCATTACTGCTCAGACCCTGTTGGGGTCAAGTGAGGGGGTTCCTAACATCTAGGGGCAAAATGAATTTTATTTCTAGGCGCCCTAGAACAGAAGTTCCCACGCCAATTGACCTAGTTCCCACGCCAATTGCCGTAGTTCCTACGCCAATTGCGTGACCAGGCAGTAAAAAAACAGTGCAGCAAGCCTCTACATTTGTTACACTGGCAAAGGAGCAAATGGAAACAATGTGAGGCAATTCAACATGGTCTTTTATTGGTGGAGTCAGTACAAAAACATTTATTTACAAATACTGTACAATGTTGAAACATTTAAAGTGTACAGCAATTCTAACCATCAATACACAATAATACATTCTGCAGCCTTTATTAAATTCTTCTGCCACAAAACATTTTTGGTGCATGGGGCACAGGGAGTTAAAGTGACTTGCTTTTTATGTACTGTATTTGGGGTTGTCTTTGGGGGTTTATTCATCAAATTATTATGATGAACTGCCTTTTGAAATGACACTGCTGTTAACTATTTCAGCCACACACCTCCAGAGTTTTTAATCCCTCCCTAGCCAAGCATACTGTATTGCCATTGTGTTCTTAATCCGCCCATAGCCGAGCTACAGTACAAACACTCAGCACGCCTGCGTATAATCACACAATCCCCCTCCCCAACCCTTAGGGGCCTGTTGTTTGAACGGTAATGCTTTGGAAAATCAACATGTTCTTTTATTGGTGGAGTCAGTACAAAAACATTTATTTACAATGTTGAAACATTTAAACCAATAATACATTCTGCAGCCTTTATTAAATTCTTCTGCCACAAAACATTTTTGGTGCATGGGGCACAGGGAGTTAAAGTGACTTGCTTTTTATGTACTGTATTTGGGTGTTGTCTTTGGGGGTTTATTCATCAAATTATTATGATGAACTGCCTTTTGAAATGACACTGCTGTTAACTATTTAAAAGACCTGTTGGTCGAAACGTCGTGTGGCACAATAAATTCATTATTTTGAAATCCGTGTAGCGCTGGATCTCTCTCCTTTTTCCTCAGTTAACTATTTCAGCCACACACCTCCAGAGTTTTTAATCCCTCCCTAGCCAAGCATATTGCTATTGTGTTCTTAATCCGCCCATAGCCGAGCTACAAACACAGTACGCCTGCGTCTAATCACACCATCCCCCTCCCCAACCCTTAGAGGCCTGTTGTTTGAACGGTAATGTTTTGGAAAACTCCCTGTCGAATTTGAAATGTAAATCTGATGTGCACAGCACTGTGAGAATTGAGAGTACACTGAGACAGTATTTCATCAGGGTGTGAAAATATTTGTCAGTCACTATGGTTTACAGTCACATGTTTTTAATACAATACAGTACATTCTTTAATATCTTTAAAATAAAAATATATAAATCCTGGTATAAATCCTGGTAAAATATTTTATAAATAAATAAATAAATAAAATAAGTCATTGGTGCACTGTAGGGGTGGCTGTCAATGATTATGATTAGCAGGAAAGTGAATAAATATTTATTTTATTTTATCAGGAACCAAAAAATACAAATATAAAAATAATCAGGAATAATACATACAGTAATGCAGTCTTTATTAAGTTATTTTGGCAGCTTGAAATTGGATAACCATTTGGAAAACCTTTTGTAAAACATGAGGAAACATGAGTAATGCACATTTATAAGAATATTATTTAATACGACAGTATATACAGTACAGTACTGTAATGTACAGTACTGTATAATATACTGTACTGTATATACTGTATAGTAAAATTATTTTCTTTAGTTTATCTTTTCCTCATTCTGTCTGCAGTACAGTACTGTAGTTCATTGAGAGAGGAGAGGTTTTGTGTACATCATTGCTGCTGTTTATATACTGTACATTTGACTGTACAAGCAGATTTGACTGGACACAACGCCCCCATCCCCCTAGGCCACCGTTTTTACTGGAACGACAAGAAAACCAAAAATTAGTGCAGTTACTGTACTCTATTATGGCAGAACTACTGTACAGTAGGTGGCTGGTGCAGCTTTCTCTGGAAAGAAAAAAAATGGGGCAGTTAGTAGGCAGTTACTGTAGTACTGTCAAACTAGTGTACTGTATACTGTACTGGAACTACTGTATACTCTGACTACTGTTAAATTCTATGTACTGTAACCTGATGGCTGGTGCTGCTCTCTCTGTAAAGAAAAAACTAACTACTGTATACTCTTACTATCTGGAAAGAAAAAATCTGTGCCATACTTACCTGTAACATACTGTACTTACAATACTACAGCACAGTACTACTTTCCTGATGCTTGCACATTACACGCGATGACAATGGGCAACACAGTGGCAATATGGTCTATATATTTATTGCAGCGTTCCAAAAACTCAGTATGCCTTTCAACAACTCGTCCTTTTTGGAGGGTTTCGACACTTTCCGGATATGGTCCTTCAGCTGATGCCAGACCATTTCGATCTGATTGAAGTCTTGCGACCTGTCATTGGAAAGAAAGGACAATTGGTTTAAGAGCTAAAAACAGTGGGGAATAAAAATGGGACACGGTCTACTGCACTTACTCCGCTGGCGTCTTCACCCAGTTGATGCCGCGCTCAAGGATATGCGCCGTTGACGCAGTGTGCTTGGGATCGTTGTCCTGGTAGAAGCGGTGACCATTGGGGAAGTCGCGTGTGATGTATTGCACTCTGGCACAATGTTGTCTTGGAAGAAAGCTTTATTCATGATTCCTATAGCAAGAAAAGAAAAGTGCTCAAAATCTGCACAATAGTACAGTACAGTGCATACGGTAAGGCAACACTAGTCAAGTACAGTGCATTAGGCGACATTATATTTGATACATTTTACCTTCAAAGATGACAATGCATCCCGGTCCATGCCTAGAGATGGCACCCCACACATGCAGCTTCACAGGGTGTTTTGGCCGCGGCTTCAAAGATAAGCGGCCTTTTTTGTGGAACGCAAATTTTGCAAATCTCTCCAGCGACACAGTAGACTCATCAGTGAAGATGCAATCCTGGAAAGTCTCCCCACTTTCGATCCATGCCTGGACCTGGACCACTCTTTTGATTTTGTTTGCGTCCCGTATCATGGGGTAAGCTCTGTAATGACAAGGAAAAAAATTTTTTAGCGGCACAGTGCAGTACAGTTTGCTAAACAACACTTTTACCTCCTGTACTGTCGGGTACTAACCTCACACGTCCATATTTCCATCCAATGCTGCGTCTCATCTTCTTTATGCTGGTCTCGGATACAGTTAGATTGTGCTTTTCCTGCAGAGTGTTTTTAACCCTTAATGCACTCCTCTCATCATTCTCCTCACTTATTTTGTCCACCAGAACAGTTGTCTCCCTACAATGTAAAGAAATTATATTGTTTTATTAATATGCAGCAATATAAAATGTATGTATTAATATACAAAATAAATATACTGTTGTAATATAAATATAAATATACAGTACATCCTATACAGTATATACCGTTGTAAGATTAATTGAAATATACAAAAAATGTATACTGCTGTACTATAAATATAAATAGACAAAATATATATATAATGTTGTACTATAAATATTAATATGCAAAACAAATATACTGTTATAATATAAATATAAATATACAGTACATCCTATACAGTATATACCGTTGTAAGATTAATTGAAATATACAAAAAATGTATACTGCTGTACTAGAAATATAAATAGACAAAATATATATACTGTTGTACTATAAATATGAATATGCAAAACAAATATACTGTTGTAATACAAATATAAATATACAGTACATCCTATACAGTATATACCGTTGTAAGATTAATTGAAATATACAAAAAATGTATACTGCTGTACTATAAATATAAATAGACAAAATATATATACTGTTGTACTATAAATATTAATATGCAAAACAAATATACTGTTGTAATATAAATATAAATATACAGTACATCCTATACAGTATGTACCGTTGTAAGATTAATTGAAATATACAAAAAATGTATACTGCTGTACTATAAATATAAATAGACAAACTACTGTATGTTGTAATATAAATCAACAGAAATAACAACAGTATTACAGTAGATACAGAACTGTACTGTAGATGTACAGTACAGTTTTCTATATTTTTTTGTTTGTTAAGTTTTATAAATATACTTACGCGTTTGTTACCCTTGGTGCCTTTTTCCGATCTCTGTTTTTTCCTTGTGCATGATAGCTCACGGTGTTTAATGGCACAACGAGGTCAGAAGCAGCTAACCAGCGTTGGATAGCAGCAATTCGGTGTCCGCTCCTGTACATCTCCTTAATTCGCATGCTGAGATCCTTTGAAATCTTTTTAACAGGCATTGCTGCGAGTAGAAAGAAATACAAACACAAGAATCTATATTCGATGTTTAGTCGATGTGTATTCTATGTGCAGTGAATCCACAAAATGGATGGTGTATTTATACGGTAATGACTCACCCACTTAGAGTACACCCACTTTCAACACCTGTACCTGGCCGCCATGCATAAAAGGTCACACACTTTGCATAGGCCACCACTCCAGGATATTTATCTGAACTTGCCCTTGTCCAGATACTGTACTGCATTGTGCCACCTGCTTCCATGGAGCATCCCCGTTTCTATGGACGCAAGAACCCACTCACCTCTGCCGTGCCTGTCATGCTGAAAAAGCGAAAGGCGGTTGCCGTTTCCACGCCAAGGGCAAAGCGACAGGCTAAGGCCAATAAAGAAAGCCTTCTGCTGACCCCAAAGGTTAAGGGTTTTCTTAGACGTAAGCCTCATTATGGGAAGAAGATATACGGTGATGTACTCTCGACGCAGAACGAATGGCAGCCAACCCATCGGACCTGCAGACCACTTCCTCACATATGCTTCGACGACTCTGCTGTAGCTGTCCCGGAAATCTTCATCCCGTCTTCTCCACCCCCATCTTCTCCGATTCCATCTGACGACAGGTCACTGTCTCCTTTGCGCTTAGACGACTCTGCTTCTCGCCCGGAAATCCAAAGGTCACCTTCTTCATCCCTCTTCGACGACGCTGCCGCTTCTCCTCTACCGGGTATCCACAGGTCACCTCCTCCACTCTCCATCGATGCCGCTTCTCTCCATGGAACCCCCATCTCATCCTCCGTTGCACCCATCCCCCCAGATGTCCAGACGCCATGCACAAGAAGCAGCTCGTTGGACCGGATGCTGAATGGGATAAGTGTGGATCTCTCCGGGAATTCTATTGTGCTGGCAAAGATAGATCTGCATCTGGAGACCATGTTAAATGTGGAGCAACGGATGCTACAAATGGAGCAACGGATGGATCAATGGATGGAGAAGATAGAGGCTGACATTGCGGGCATACATTATTTGCTTGGTGCTAATGCCCCTGTTTCCCCGATGCCGGAGCAGGAGGGTGACATGGATGTGATGAATGGGACCTTCGACCCCATTCCTTCACCAAGCGCACCCCCTCCACCACAAGATGTAGTGTACATGTATGCCGTTGAGGAGGACATGACAACCCCGTCAAGACCACGCCAGGAGACAACACGGCGACCACGACCGGAGGAAAGCTTCCTCCCAGACAACCTACCATCGCCCGTCGCCACAAGCACACCCGTTCCCAAAAGACTTACACCCGCTCGCATTGAAACAGTGCCCGACATCACCCTGTGCGATCTGCCACCGGGGCTCAGGGAGAAGTATAGGGTGAGGAGTGCTGGTGTACCCCACAAGTATGCCTTGATCATTTTTATGCATCATGTTCCCTACACGTTGTACTGCGAGTGGGTGTTCAAAGTGAACTACGAAGGAAATCGCGTTAAAAAGGCCCTTCCTGCCAATTTAAGGAAAAACATTGTGGAAGAAATGCGGCGCTTTTATACAGTTACAGATCCTGTAATGAAAGGCGTTAGAGACTGCATTAATGGCGTTTTTCACCATGCAAGGAATCGGCCATGGCTGGACAATGTGGAGGACTGTCAGTGAGACCATACTGTTGTGCTGAACTGTATTGTACTCTCCATGTTTTGCCCTACAGTACCTGCTGTACTTAAACAAAGGAGATGTTGATGTGTGTTTTTTTTCACAGGACATGCACAACTCCAGTCCCTGAGGGCCGCAAACAGGCACGGTTTTCAACGTTGCCCTGAAAACCTGCCCTGTTTGCTGCCCTCTAGGACTGAACTGGTGCAGGTCGGACTGACAGTGTTGCGCACCATCCCACTGTACTGTACTGTATACAGTACTGGGTTTCTTAAATAAAGGAGATGTTACTTAAAATCTCACTTTAACTCCCTTTGCCCCATGTACCAAAAATGTTTTGTTTTGTTGATGGTTAGAATTGCTGTGCACTTTAAATGTTTCAACATTGTACAGTATTTGTAAATAAATGTTTTTGTACTGACTCCACCAATAAAAGACCATGTTGAATTGCCTCACATTGTTTCCATTTGCTCCTTTGCCAGTGTAACAAATGTAGAGGCTTGCTGCACTGTTTTTTTACTGCCTGGTCGCACAATTGGCGTAGGAACTACGGCAATTGGCGTGGGAACTTCTGTTCTAGGGCGCCTTGAAATAAAATTTATTTTGCCCCTAGATGTTAGGAACCCCCTCACTTGACCCCAACAGGGTCCGAGCAGTAATGGCGACGAGAAAGGGTCACGCCGGCGAGGAGGGTCCTACCATTGAGCGCAATGGCGGAGAAAGCTTTGAACCGGCTAAGTCAGAATGAGCAGAAACCTGGAACCCACAACTCCGGTTCTGTTCAACCTAGAGGGCTCATATTCGGTGACTATGTAGTCCTAGTATAATCAAAACCGCACAGCGTTGGATCCTTCTTTTCCTGACAAGAGCCAAGTGCAGCATCTATTCATTTTTGCCGTGCTGGAGGTGTCAGATGGTGCTCTCACGTGTAATGTAAGAATAGGCCCTACCAGTTCACTGAGGGCTTGAGGACCTAATGTGGAGGATTTTCAAATGTCAATCTCCTCATTACACTGGAGTTGGAAAAGTGCAGTAGCTAATGTAGCCCTGGTAAGAAATTGGGCTATATGTCTTTCCTCCTACTGGTGTAAGTCCTGCTAAGGGCAGGCTGCCAGTAGTTATTATGGGTTTCCCCCACCTCAAGCCCTGCCTTGAGTGGTGAAGGTAGGCTATCTGACTCTGTGTCTAAGGCAAGAGACACAGGGGAGGGGTCTGCTGACATCATTGTAAACTTACAACAGCCATTGCTGCTTGCAGCCTTTGCTCTTAAGCAGAAATGCTTTTAAGTAGAAATCTTTAAAGTAGTATGGAAGTTTAAAAAGGAAGTTCAAAAAGAAGTGGAAAAAGTGGACACAATCTACTGCTTCTGATTCCTGCATTTGAACTACGCTGGAAAGAAGGTTATTATCCCACAATGCACATATCAACACATTACTATTGCTGTGATGCCACCTTTACTTTTTATATTTACTGTAACCTCACTTATTTTCAAATTATGCACTTCCTTCCACCAGCCTCATCATGTCTCTAACTCTATTCATATTTCGCCATCTCTCCTTACTTCACCACTTCTCAGTTCACATGAACTCCTCTCTTACCTGCGCCCTCTGTCACCACACAGTTATGCCGCCTGCACTAAAACACACCCCTTCAAATCATCCTCACACATTCTCTTTCTGTCCATGCTTCTCCTCCTTGCTTCTGGGGATATCTCTCCCAATCCTGGTCCCTGCCTTATTTCTACTTGCTCTCGTCCTCGCCTTCCACATGCAACTTCTACTCCTTCTGGCGTCAACCCCTCTAACCTCATACCCATCCCCTGCCACCCTCCCTCCTCTCTCCCTTTCTCCTGTGCCCTTTGGAATGCTCGCTCCCTCTCTAACAAGTTCCTCTCGGTGCATGACTTCTTTCTCTCTCACTCCCTGCTTCTCTTTGCTATAACTGAGACCTGGCTCACTCAGTCTGACTCTGCTCTGGAAGCTGCCCTCTCCTATGGTGGCCTTTCCTTCTCCCACACTCCACGCCCTGGTGGCAGGGGTGGAGGCGTGGGGCTCCTGCTCTCCTCTCTCTGCCGTTACAGAACAGTTTCTATTCCCCCCTCTCTTGCTTTTCCCTCCTTCGAGGCTCACACAGTCCAGATCTTCTCTCCTCTCCCGGTCCATGTGGCGGTCATCTATCGCCCACCTTCCTCTACTCATCCCCCTTCTGCCTTTCTCTCTCACTTTGAATCTTGGCTCTCTTTCTTTCTCTCTCAGACTCCCCTGTTCTTCTCCTTGGGGACTTCAACTGCCACATTGATGACCCCTCTCTCCCTTGGGCTTCCCGTTTTCTTTCTCTAACCTCTTCTTTTGGCCTTCAACAGTGGACTGCAGCCAGCACCCACAAGGATGGCCACTACTTAGACCTGGTTTTCACTAAAAACTTCTCTCTCTCCGACTTCTCCATTTCCCCTTTTCCTCTCTCCGACCATCACCTCATCTCATTTTCTCTCTCTCGCTTCTCTCCATCTCCATCTCGCCCTTGTTTTTGCAGAAACCTGCGCTCTATTAACCTACCAGCTCTTGATTCCACTTTACGCTCCTCCCTCTCCTCTCTCAGTTCTGCTTCAGACCCTGACAACCTGGTCAGGAACTACAACTCTGCCTTATCTTCCTCTCTTGATCTTCATGCCCCACTTTCTCTCTGCCGTCCTCGCCCTTCTAACCCCAGACCCTGGCTAAACTCCCACACACGCATGCTGCGTTCCTCCACTCGTTCCTCTGAACGCCTCTGGAGGAAATCTCATACGCTCGCAGACTTCATTCACTACAAATTTATGCTATCCTGTTTCAACTCTGCCCTCTTTCAGGCTAAACAAACCTATATTCATCACTAATCAACACACACAAGTCTAACCCACGCCGTCTCTTTTCTGTCTTTGACTCTCTACTCAGACCACCCTCAGCTGCCTCCTCTTCTTCCTCCATCTCACCTCAGGACTTTGCTGACTTTTTTAAGAAAAAGGTGGAGTCCATACGGCAGAACATCCCATCTGTTGCCTCCTCCCATCCCACAATGCTTCCCAACTCTCCTCCTGTCTTTCTTGACTCTTTTTCTGCTATCTCGGAGGAGGATGTATCACTGCTGATCTCCTCTTCTCCCTCTACCACTTGCCCTCTTGATCCCATTCCCTCCCATCTCCTAAAACCTCTTGCTCCTTCTATAATCCCTATGCCCACACAGATCTTTAACTCTTCCCTCTACTCTGGTACCTTTCCTTCATCCTTCAAGCATGCAACCGTTATACCATTACTCAAAAACAGCAAGCTTGACCCTACCTGTCCTTCTAACTATCGACCTGTCTCCCTCCTGCCTTTTGCCTCCAAACTCCTTGAACGTCTTGTATTCTCTCGATTGCTACACTTTCTCAACACCTACACTACCGACACACTTTATTAGAGTGTGGCCGGTACCGCAAGCCGGGAGATTTCCCGGCTTGCTAGTGGCCGCCCCTCGGCGTGCCGCGCGTCATAGACGCGCGGTCACGCGTCTTCGGGAGTGTGCGCCCCCTGCACGCGCGTCCAGGGGCTCCCCGAGGGAGCCCTGGTGTCCCGCGATCGCGGGACAGCGGCAGGGGGTTCCGGGGGACCCGGCGGACCCGGCAGCGGTAGGGAGAGCGCCCCGATCGGAGGGCGCTCTTCCGCTGCTTCGGCGCGCGCCCGTCACTCTCGGGCGCGCGCCAGGCTACTGCTGCGGCCAAGAACGGGCAAATGCTCGAATAAACTTGGCCGCAGCAGTATTCTGTACTAGACCCTCTACAATCTGGCTTCCGCACTGCTCACTCTACTGAAACACCCAGTAGCCCAAGCACGCTGCCTAGGGGTCACACTTGATTCCTCTCTCTCATTCTCCTCTCATATTCAAAACGTTTCTAAAACTTGTCGCTTTTTCCTCCGCAATATCACAAAGATACGCCCTTTCCTCTGTTACTCAACTGCTAAAACTCTGACTCAGGCCCTCATTCTCTCACGTCTCGATTACTGCAACCTCCTGCTGTCCAGCCTTCCTACCTCTCACCTGTCTCCCCTACAATCTATCCTAAACACTGCTGCCAGAATCACTCTACTCTTTCCTAAATCTGTCTCAGCGTCTCCCCTGCTGAAATCCCTCTCCTGGCTTCCGATTAAATCGCGTATCTCACACTCAATTCTACTGCTCACTTTTAAAGCTTTACATTCTTCTGCCCCTCATTACATCTCAGCCCTAATTTCTCGCTATGCACCATCACGACTCTTACGTTCTTCTCAAGGATGTCTTCTTTCTACCCCCTTTGTATCTAAAGCTCTCTCCCGCCTTAAACCTTTCTCACTTTCTGCCCCACACCTCTGGAATGCCCTTCCCCTCAATACCCGACTAGCCCCCTCGCTATCCACCTTTAAGACCCACCTTAAGACACATCTGCTTAAAGAAGCATATGAGTAGCACTGGATAATCATGGACACATGACACAAAGCTTGGCCCCCTGCAGACGCACTTACTAGTATTCCCTCCTACTGTCTCTGTACGTTCTCCCTACCTACCAATTAGATTGTAAGCTCCTCGGAGCAGGGACTCCTTCCTTAATGTTACTTTTACAGTATGTCTGAAGCACTTATTCCCATGATCTGTTATTTATATTTGTTATTTATATGACATGTATTACTACTGTGAAGCGCTATGTACATTTTATGGCGCTATACAAATAAAGACATACATACATACATACATACATCATGAGGGGTAGGGCTGTCTAAAGTTAATCTTGCCTGTTCCTGTCAGTGACAGTTAGTTGAGTTCTGTCCTGGGTTCAGAGGAGAGAGTGTGTTCCAGGAGAGCTCAGAGTTAGAGAGTTATGCATCACTTTTGGAGGAGCCCAGGACGGACCTGAGTAGAGCTTATAGAGCTGTGGTGGACCAGTGCCCCTCACTCTGCATAGGGGGTGAGGGAAGAGTTGGCCCCACCCTGAGTGTCTGTGACTTGGAGTGGTGGCAGGGAACAACTGGAAGCCCCCAGACCATCCTGAGAAAGAACAGTCTGGAGAAAGAAGACCTGCTGTACCTGATTGCTGCTGTTGTGTGCTGCTGTGTACAATAAAGGAACTGTTGCTACTTTTATAAAAGACTTGAGTGAGACTGAAATCTCTCACCCCATCTAGGAGTTCTCTGGAAGGATTTCACCCTATTTAAAATCAGAGACAGAACATAAAACACAGACAGAGCTCAGTTTTTAGCACATCCAGTGAAAATCATACACGGTACAGTGCCTAAATATATATGTATAAATATCAAGTAAAATGGTCTTTTAGTTTAATATTTTTGGCCAAAATTGTTGTAAGCCCCTGAGCCAACTGCACGGCAGACCACAATTCAGGGGTCCCTAACGCTAATATAAATTCTTAATAACCTGTGTAGTAACAGGAAGAATGATTTATAGTAAATCTGTCAATATTAGTTGCAAAGTTCTAAGTCTGATTGAAGCTTTTAATAACCTGTACATTACCAGGAAAAGCACTCTGTATTAGAGTTGTCTCAACCATACTGCAAGCCAGCAAGTTCCCCTGAGTGGAAGATGCTATGGAGTGAGCCCTTAACCATTTAAATGTGGGAGGGGGTGTGCTACAATTAGGTAGGAGGTTGCCACCCTCCAATCAGCCAAGACTGGCTGAACAACAATTGTAAAACATACTGGACACCTAACAAGCTCCTATTGAACCCCCATGTGGTTATTTTGGGGGTTCAATAGGAGCTTGTTAGGTGTCCAGTATCATCCTATTCAGTATATACCGTTGTAAGATTAATTGAAATATACAAACAATGTATACTGCTGTACTATAAATATAAATAGACAAACTACTGTAAAGTATGTTGTAATATAAATCAACAGAAATAACAACAGTATTACAGTAGATACAGAACTGTACTGTAGATGTACAGTACAGTTTTCTATATTATTTTTTGTTAAGTTTTATAAATATATTACGCGTTTGTTACCCTTGGTGCCTTTTTCCGGTCTCTGTTTTTTCCGTGTGCATGATAGCTCACGGTGGTTAATGGCACAACGAGGTCAGAAGTAGCTAACCAGCGTTGGACAGCAGCAATTCGGTGTTCGATCCTGTACATCTCCTTAATTCGCATGATGAGATCCTTTGAAATCTTTTTAACAGGCATTGCTGCGAGTGGAAAGAAATACAAACACAAGAAGGTATATTCGATGTTTAGTCGATGTGTATTCTATGTGCAGTCAATACACAAAATGGATGGTGTATTTATACGGTAATGACTCACACGCCCACTTTCAACACATGTACCTGGCCGCCATGCAGTAAAGGTCACACACTTTGCATAGCCCACCACTCCAGGATCGTTATCTGAACTTGCCCTTGTCCAGATACTGTACTGCATTGTGCCACCTGTTCCATGGAGCATCCCCGGTTCTATGGACGCAAGAACCCTCTCACCTCTGCCGTGCCTGTCATGCTGAAAAAGTTAAAGGCGGTTGCCGTTTCCACGCCAAGGGCAAAAGCGACAGGCTAAGGCCAATAAAGAAAACCTTCTGCTGACCCCAAAGGTTAAGGGTTTCCTTAGACGTAAGCCTCATTATGTGAAGAAGATATACGGCGATGTACTCTCGACGCAGAACGAATGGAAGCCAACCCATCGGACCCGCATACCACTTCCTCCCATATGCTTCGATGACTCTGCTGTAGCTGTCCCAGAAATCTTCATCCCGTCTTCTCCACCCCCATCTTCTCCGGTTCCATCTGAAGATGCTGCATATACAAAAAATGTATACTGCTGTACTATAAATATAAATAGACAAACTACTGTACAGTATATTGTAATATAAATCAACAGAAATAACAACAGTATTACAATAGATAAAGAACTGTACTGTAGATGTACAGTACAGTTTTCTATATTTTTTTGTTGTTAAGTTTTATAAATATACTTACGCGTTTGTTACCCTTGGTGCCTTTTTCCGGTCTCTGTTTTTTCCTTGTGCATGATAGCTCACGGTGGTTAATGGCACAACGAGGTCAGAAGTAGCTAACCAGCGTTGGATAGCAGCAATTCGGTGTCCGCTCCTGTACATCTCCTTAATTCGCATGCTGAGATCCTTTGAAATCTTTTTAACAGGCATTGCTGCGAGTGGAAAGAAATACAAACACAAGAATGTATATTCGATGTTTAGTCGATGTGTATTCTATGTGCAGTCAATCCACAAAATGGATGGTGTATTTATACGGTAATGACTCACACGCCCACTTTCAACACCTGTACCTGGCCGCCATGCATAAAAGGTCACACACTTTGCATAGGCCACCACTCCAGGATCTTTATCTGAACTTGCCCTTGTCCAGATACTGTACTGCATTGTGCCACCTGCTTCCATGGAGCATCCCCGGTTCTATGGACGCAAGAACCCTCTCACCTCTGCCGTGCCTGTCATGCTGAAAAAGTGAAAGGCGGTTGCCGTTTAAACGCCAAGGGCACAGCGACAGGCTAAGGCCAATAAAGAAAACCTTCTGCTGACCCCAAAGGTTAAGGGTTTTCTTAGACGTAAGCCTCATTATGTGAAGAAGATATACGGTAATACGCTCTCTGCGCAAAACGAATGGCAGCCAACCCATCGGACCCGCAGACCACTTCCCATATGCTTTGACGACTCTGCTTTAGCTGTCCCGGAAATCTTCATCCCGTCTTCTCCACCCCCCATCTTCTCTGGTTCCATCTGACGACGATGCCGCCTCTGAAATCCACGGGTCACTTTCTCCTTTGCTCTTAGATGACTCTGCTTCTCGCCCGGAAATCCAAAGGTCACCTTCTCCATCCCTCTTTGACGCTACCGCTTTTCCTCTACCGGGTATCCACAGGTCACCTCCTCCACTCTCCATCGATGCCGCTTCTCTCCATGGAACCCCCATCTCATCCTCCGTTGCACCCATCCCCCCAGATGTCCAGACGCCATGCACAAGAAGCAGCTCGTTGGACCGGATGCTGAATGGGATAAGTGTGGATCTCCCCGGGAATTCTATTGTGCTGGCAAAGATAGATCTGCTTCTGGAGACCATGTTAAATGTGGAGCAACGGATGCTACAAATGGAGCAACGGATGGATCAACGGATGGAGAAGATAGAGGCTGACATTGCGGGCATACATTATTTGCTCGGTGCTAATGCCCCTGTTTCCCCGACGCCGGAGCAGGAGGGTGACATGGATGTGATGAATGGGACCTTCGACTCCCTTCCATCACCAAGCGCCCCCCCTCCACCACAAGATGTAGTGCACATGTATGCCGTTGAGGAGTTCATGACAACCCCGTCAACACCACGCCAGGAGACAACATGGCGACCACGACCGGAGGAAAGCTTCCTCCCAGACATTCTACCATCGCCCGTCGCCACAAGCACACCCGCTCCCAAAAGACCTACACCCGCTCGCATCGAAACAGTGCCCGACATCACCCTGCGCGATCTGACAGCGGCGCTTAGGGAGAAGTATAGGGTGATGAGTGCTGGTGCACCCCACAAGTATGCCTTGATAATTTTTAAGCACCATGTTCCCTGCACGTTGTACTGCGAGTGGGTGTTCAAAGTGAACTACGATGGGAATCGCGTAAAAAAGGCCCTTCCTGCCAATTTAAAGAAAA
Source organism: Ascaphus truei (assembly GCA_036426205.1). Taxonomy (NCBI): domain Eukaryota; kingdom Metazoa; phylum Chordata; class Amphibia; order Anura; family Ascaphidae; genus Ascaphus; species Ascaphus truei. The sequence continues at coordinate 35,668 of WSYH01005809.1, forward strand.
ACATTGTGAAAGAATTGCAGCGCTTTTATACAGTTACAGATCCTGTAATGAAAGGCGTTAGAGACTGCATTAATGGCGTTTTGCGCCATGCAAGGAATCGGCCATGGATGGACAATGTGGAGGACTGTCAGTGAGACCATACTGTTGTGCTGAACTGTATTGTACTCTACATGTTTTGCCCTACAGTACCTGCTGTACTTAAACAAAAGAGATGTTGTTGTGTGTTTTTTTTCACAGGACATGCACAACTCCAGTCCCTGAGGGCCGCAAACAGGCATGGTTTTCAATGTTGCCCTGAAAACCTGCCCTGTTTGCTGCCCTCTAGGACTGAACTGGTGCAGGTCTGACTGACAGTGTTGCGCACCATCCCACTGTACTGTACTGTATACAGTACAGGGTTTCTTTAATAAAGGAGATGTTACTTAAAATGTCACTTTAACTCCCTTTGCCCCATGCGCCAAAAATGTTTTGTGGCAGAAGATTTTATTAAAGGCTGCAGAATGTATTATTGTGTGTTGATGGTTAGAATTGCTGTGCACTTTAAATGTTTCAATATTGTAAATAAATGTTTTTGTACTGACTCCACCAATAAAAGACCATGTTGAATTGCCTCACATTGTTTCCATTTGCTCCTTTGCCAGTGTAACAAATGTACTGTAGAGGCTTGCTGCACTGTTTTTGAATTGGCTGGTCGCGCAATTGGCGTAGGAACTACGGCAATTGGCGTGGGAACTAGGTCAATTGGCATGGGAACTTCTGTTCTAGGGCAACTACAAATAAAATTAATTTTGCCCCTAGATGTTAGGAACCTCCTCACTTGACCCCAACAGGGTCCCAGCAGTAATGGTGACGAGAAAGGGTCACGCCGGCGAGAAGGGTCCTACCATTGAGCGCAATGGCGGAGAAAGCTTTGAACCGGCTAAGTCAGAATGAGCAGAAACCTGGAACCCACAACTCCGGTTCTGTTCGACCTAGAGGGCTCATATTCGGTGACCATGTAGACCTAGTTGCGGCAGGATTGCATGGCAAATTGCGACCCTCTCGTGGCAACAGAACGGAGTCAGGGTGATGTTAAAGTTCAGGTTTCTGCCATTGACTTGCATGGCAGAAAAAAAGCCACTTTGGTAATGTGCTTTTAAACTGTCTTTTTGTATCTCCGGTTTCGGGGGTCTTGGAAGGCTGATATTTTGCCACTGTGGCAAGGGTCCTCCCGCATGAGGACCAGGTAAATTTCAACCCGCTCAGACCCACAGAACGGGTTATTTTACATTATATGTACTTACAGTATACTGTATACAGTATTTATATATTTTTATTTTAAAGATATTAAAGAATGTACTGTATTGTATTAAAAACATGTGACTGTAAACCATAGTGACTGACAAATATTTTCTCACAATGATGAAATACTGTATCAGTGTACTCTCAATTCTCACAGTGCTGTGCATATCAGATTTACATTTCAAATTCGAGAGGGGATTTTTCAAAGCATTACCGTTCAAACAACAGGCCTCTAAGGGTTGGGGGAGGGGGATGGTGTTGTTAGACGCAGGCGTGCTAAGTGTTTGTAGCTCGGCTATGGGTGGATTAAGAACCCAATGGCAATATGCAGAAGATCAACGACCCAGTGAAGAGAGGGGTATGGTAGGCTAGGGTGACTCAGCCGATTGACGCTTGGCTAGGTAGGGATTAAAAATTCTGGAGGTGTGTGGCTGAAATAATTAACAGCAGTGTCATTTCAAAAGGCAGTTCATCATAATAATTTGATGAATAAACCCCCAAAGACAACCCCCAAATACAGTACATTAAAAGCTAGTCACTTTAACTCCCTCTGCCCCATGCACCAAAAATGTTTTGTGGCAGAAGAATTTAATAAAGGCTGCAGAATGTATTATTGTGTGTTGATGGTTAGAATTGCTGTGCACTTTAAATGTTTCAATATTGTAAATAAATGTTTTTGTACTGACTCCACCAATAAAAGAACATGTTGAATTGCCTCATATTGTTTCCATTTGCTCCTTTGCCAGTGTAACAAATGTACTGTAGAGGCTTGCTGCACTGTTTTTTAACTGGCTGGTCGCGCAATTGACGTAGGAACTACGGCAATTGGCGTGGTAACTAGGTCAATTGGCGTGGGAACTTCTGTTCTAGGGCACCTAGAAATAAAATTAATTTTGCCCCAAGATGTTAGGAACTTCCTCACTTGACCCCAACAGGGTCCCAGCAGTAATGGTGGCGAGAAAGGGTCACGCCGGCGAGGAGGGTCCTACCATTGAGCGCAAATGGCGGAGAAAGCTTTGAACCGGCTAAGTCAGAATGAGCAGAAACCTGGAACCCACAACTTCGGTTCTGTTCGACCTAGAGGGCTCATATTCGGTGACCATGTAGTCCTAGTTGCGGCAGGATTGCATGGCAAATTGCGACCCTCTCGTGGCAACATATATTTATAGTACAGCAGTATACATTTTTTGTATATTTCAATTAATTTTACAACGGTATATACTGAATAGGATGTACTGTATATTTATATTTATATTACAACAGTATATTTATTTTGTATATTTATATTTATAGTACAACAGTATATATATTTTGTCTATTTATATTTATAGTACAGCAGTATACATTTTTTGTATATTTCAATTAATCTTACAACGGTATATACTGATTACGATGTACTGTATATTTATATTACAACAGTATATTTATTTTGTATATTTATATTTATACTACAACAGTATATATATTTTGTCTATTTATATTTAATGTACTGTATATTACAACATTACATTTATATACATTTTATATTGCTGCATATTAATAAAACAATATAATTTCTTTACATTGTAGGGAGACAACTGTTCTGGTGGACAAAATAAGTGAGGAGAATGATGAGAGGAGTGCATTAAGGGTCAAATACACTCTGCAGGAAAAGCACAATCTGACTGTATCCGAGAGCAGCATAACGAAGATGAGACGCAGCATTGGATGGAAATATGGACGTGTGAGGTTAGTACTGGACAGTACAGGAGGTAAAAGTGTTGTTTCGCAAACTGTACTGCACTGTGCCGCAAATTTTTTTTATTCCTTGTCATTACAGAGTGTACCCCATGATACGGGACGCAAACAAAATCAAAAGAGTGCTCCAGGCCCAGGCATGGATCGACAGCGGGGAGACTTTCCAGGATTGCATCTTCACTGATGAGTCTAGTGTGTCGCTGGAGAGATTTGCACGATTTGCGTTCCACAAAAAAGACCGCTTATCTTTGAAGCCGCGGCCAAAACACCCTGTGAAGCTGCATGTGTGGGGTGCCATTTCTAGGCGTGGACCGGGATGCATTGTCATCTTTGAAGGTAAAATGTATCAAATATAATGTCGCCTAATGCACTGTACTTGACTAGTGTTGCCTTACCGTATGCACTGTACTGTACTATTGTGCAGTTTTTTGAGCACTTTTCTTTTCTTGCTATAGGAATCATGAATAAAGCTTTCTTCCAAGACAACATTGTGCCCGAGATAGTGCAATACATCACACGCGACTTCCCCAATGGTCACCGCTTCTACCAGGACAACGATCCCAAGCACACTGTGTCAACGGCGCATATCCTTGAGCGCGGCATCAACTGGGTGAAGACGCCAGCGGAGTAAATGCAGTAGACCGTGTCCCATTTTTGTTCCCCACTGTTTTTAGCTCTTAAACCAATTGTCCTTTCTTTCCAATGACAGGTCGCCAGACTTCAATCCGATCGAAATGGTCTGGCATCAGCTGAAGGACCATATCCGGAAAGTGGTGAAACCCTCCAAAAAGGACGAGTTGTTGAAAGGCATACTGAGTTTTTGGAACGATGTACTCACCGTGGAACGCTGCAATAAATATATAGACCATATTGCCACTGTGTTGCCCATTGTCATCGCGCGTAATGGGCAAGCATCAGGAAAGTAGTACTGTGCTGTAGTATTGTAAGTATAGTATGTTACAGGTAAGTATGGCAAAGATTTTTTTCTTTCCAGATAGTAAGAGTACTAGTACTGTATACAGTAGTTAGTTTTTTCTTTACAGAGAGAGCAGCACCAGCCATGAGGTTACAGTACATAGAATTTAACAGTAGTCAGAGTATACAGTAGTTCCAGTACAGTATACAGTACACTAGTTTGACAGTACTACAGTAACTGCCTACTACAGTAACTGCCCCATTTTTTTTCTTTCCAGACAAAGCTGCACCAGCCACCTACAGTAGTTCTGCCATAATACAGTACAGTAACTGCACAATTTTTTGGCTTTCTTGTCGTTCCAGGAAAAACGGTGGCCTAGGGGGATGGGGGCGTTGTGTCCAGTCAAATCTGCTTGTACAGTCAAATGTACAGTATATAAACAGCAGCAATGATGTACACAAAACCTCTCCTCTCTCAATGAACTACTGTACTGCAGACAGAATGAGGAAAAGATAAAGACTAAAGAAAAATTAATTTTACTATACAGTATATACAGTACAGTATATTATACAGTACATTACAGTACTGTACTGTATATACTGTAGTATTAAATAATATTCTTATAAATGTGCATTACTCATGTTTCCCCATGTTTTACAAAGGTTTTCCAAATGGTTATCCAATTTCAAGCTGCCAAAATAACTTAATAAAGACTGCATTACTGTATGTATTACTCCTGATTATTTTTATATTTGTATTATTTGGTTCCTGATAAAATAAAATAAATATTTATTCACTTTCCTGCGAATCATAATCATTGACAGCCACCCCTACAGTGCACCAATAAATTATTTTATTTATTTATTTATAAAATATTTTACCAGGATTTATATATTTTTATTTTAAAGATATTAAAGAATGTACTGTATTGTATTAAAAACATGTGACTGTAAACCATAGTGACTGACAAATATTTTCACACCCTGATGAAATACTGTATCAGTGTACTCTCAATTCTCACAGTGCTGTGCACATCAGATTTACATTTCAAATTCGAGATGGGATTTTTCAAAGCATTACCGTTCAAACAACAGGCCTCTAAGGGTTGGGGGAGGGGGATGGTGTGATTAGACACAGGCGTGCTGAGTGTTTGTAGCTTGGCTATGGGCGGATTAAGAACACAATGGCAATATGCAGCAGATCAACGACCCAGTGGAGAGAGGGGGATGGTACTGTAGGCGAGGGTGACTCAGCCGATTGACGCTTGGCTAGGGAGGGATTAAAAACTCTGGAGGTGTGTGGCTGAAATAGTTAACAGCAGTGTCATTTCAAAAGGCAGTTCATCATAATAATTTGATGAATAAACCCCCAAAGACAGTACATAAAAAGCAAGTCACTTTAACTCCTTGTGCCCCATGCACCAAAAATGTTTTGTGGCAGAAGAATTTAATAAAGGCTGCAGAATGTATTATTGTGTGTTGATGGTTAGAATTGCTGTGCACTTTAAATGTTTCAATATTGTAAATAAATGTTTTTGTACTGACTCCACCAATAAAAGACCATGTTGAATTGCCTCACATTGTTTCCATTTGCTCCTTTGCCAGTGTAACAAATGTACTGTAGAGGCTTGCTGCACTGTTTTTTAACTGGCTGGTCGCGCAATTGGCGTAGGAACTACGGCAATTGGCGTGGGAACTAGGTCAATTGGCGTGGGAACTTCTGTTCTAGGGCACCTAGAAATAAAATTCATTTTGCCCCTAGATGTTAGGAACCCCCTCACTTGACCCCAACAGGGTCCCAGCAGTAATGGCGGCGAGAAAGGGTCACGCCGGCGAGGAGGGTCCTACCATTGAGCGCAATGGCAGAGAAAGCTTTGAACCGGCTAAGTCAGAATGAGCAGAAACCAGGAACCCACAACTCCGGTTCTGTTCGACCTAGAGGGCTCATATTCGGTGACCAAGTAGTCCTAGTTGCGGCAGGATTGCATGGCAAATTGAGACCCTCTCGTGGCAACAGAACAGAGTCAGGGTGATGTTAAAGTTCAGGTTTCTGCCTTTGACTTGCATGGCAGAAAAAAAGCCACTTTGGTAATGTGCTTTTAAACTGTCTTTTTGTATCTCCGGTTTCGGGGGTCTTGGAAGGCTGATATTTTGCCACTATGGCATGGGTCCTCCTGCATGGGGACCAGGTAAATTTCAACCCGCTCGGACCCACAGAACGGGTTATTTTACATTATATTCGCGCAATTGGCGTGGGAACTACTTAGGGCCGCGGTCAAGTTCACGGGCAATTGGCGTGGGAACTTCTGTTCTAGGGCACCTAGGAATAAATTTCTTTTTGCCCATAGATGTTAGGCACTGTATACCACTGTACAG
>WSYH01005810.1:0-41973 GCA_036426205.1 Ascaphus truei
CCCCTCCTTCAACGCCTTTCGTCCGCCCTCCCGCCTCTGCCTTTCGCCCACCCGCACTTCTGCCTTTTACCCGCCCACCGCTCACACCCCTGCGCCACACAGCCGCCGCACGCACTCAACAGACACCCGCCACATTCGACACACACCCGCCGCCTCTCACCCACCCCACACACTCGACACACACCTGCCGCATCCTGCCCCTACGCAACAATATCACTGACCAGCTGTCACCTGCACTCGCCACACACCCGCCGCCTCACACCCTAGCAGGACCCCGACCCACAGCCAGCACTCACTATCCACGCGCCACCCGTACTGAACACCCACCCGCCGCCTCACACACGCTCACACCCTAGCAGGACACACGCCTCACATTTTCACATCACTTATGTCACCAAAATATACATTGTACTGTGGCGTGTTTACAATAAACCATTTTTATACAACATCGTATTACATTTTCTTCCATCTTTCTTTTCAACATTATTATCCAACCTTTCCAACAAATAGTCACCTATTGTTCCACGATTTATAAATAATACTACCTATTACGCATTTACATCCCGGGCAACGCCGGGTCTCTCAGCTAGTATAATAATAATAATAATAATAACCCTGTGTGTCAGTGTGTAATATAATAATAATAATAATAGCCCTGTGTCTGTATAATATAATAATAATAACCCTGTGTGTCTGTGTATAATATAATAATAATAATAACCCTGGGTATCACTGTGTATAATATAATAATAACCATGTGTGATAGTGTATAATATAATAATAATAATAATAATAATAACAACCCTGTGTGTCAGTGTATAATATAATAATAATAATAATAATAATAATAATAATAATAATAATAATAACCCTGTGTGTCAGTGTATAATATAATAATAATAATAACAACCCTGTGTGTCAGTGTATAATATAATAATAACTCTGTGTGTCAGTGTATAATATAATAATAACCCTGTGTGTCAGTGTATAATATAATAATAATAATAACCCTGTGTGTCAGTGTATATTATAATATAATAATAATAATAACAACCCTGTGGGTCTGTGTATACAATAATAATAATAACCCCGTATGTTAGTGTATAATATAATAAAAAAAATAATAATAACCCTGTTTCAATGTATAATATAATAATAATAACCATGTGTGTTAGTGTATAATATAATAATAATAATAATAACCCTGTGTGTCAGTGTATAATATAATAATAACCCTGGGTGTCTGTGTATAATATAATAATAACCCTGTGTCAGTATATATAATAATAATAATAACCCTGTGTGTCAGTGTATAATATAATAATAATAATAATAATAACCCTGTGTATAATATAATAATAATAACCCTGCGTGTCTGTGTATAATATAATAATAATAATAATAATAACCCTGTGTCAGTGTATAAAATAATAATAATAACCCTGTGTCAGTGTATAATATAGTAATAATAATAATAATAACCCTGTGTGTCAGTGTATAATATAATAATAATAACCCTGTGTGTTTGTTAGAGTAGGGGTGCGCAAAATGGGGGGCGCAAGATTTTCTAGGGGGGGCACGCCGGTTACCGAGCGCCCACGCTCTCACCCAAGGTATTTAAAATCAATGCCGGGGATCGCGTGAGGCCTCTGTAACTTTTACTTACCTTCCTTTCTAGCGACGCATCTCCATGGCAACCCAGCACCAAATGACACTGCAAGGTCATGTGACATCACGTTGCCATGGCAACTTGACATAACATTACCCTGCAATGTCATTTGACGCCGGAGGGTAGAGGAGACGGGGGGCCGCATGTAAAAAACTTTGTGCACCCCTGTGTTAGTGTATAGAATAATCATGGCCACCGACATGTTTCTCTGATCTCAGGAGTAGAATTTCCATCGGGGGCACCCCCCATGTCGGTGGCCTTGTGAGACCCACCTCTTTCTCTTGCACTCCCCGCTTCTCACACACTATTGTTCTGGGCACAGAGTTATAATATAGGGTTACATTAAATGAACAGCAGTTATACATTATATTATACATAACATTATATTAGCTGTACCTGGCGTAACATACACCAATCTAGCAGATCTTAAAGTTTATTAATGAAACATCACTCTTTGTTTTCACCCCTCCGGATGATGCTTTGCTGTCTCTTGTCCCCTCTTCCCCACTTTACTCCCTACTCCATCATGCCCTGCTTCTCTTTGCACTCCCTGCCTTACAGTGTCTGCTCCTCTATGTGCAACCTACACTCCCTCCTCTCCTACTCATATCATCTGTCTCCTCATCTGCTTGCTGTCTGTTTCCTCCTCCTGCTCACCTTGCTGTCTCTCCTCTCTTTGCACTCGCTCCTGTCCCATGTATTTCAGATTGTTTGTCTGTGTGGCAAGTCAGCCACTGGGTGTTGTAATTGATAGGCTATATATCTGGCACATGATATAATACTGGTGACAGCATAATGGGTTGCAGACATCCTTAGATATATAGAGATATAGATATTTATTTATTTATTTAAAGACATTGCATTGACATTAAAGCTAAGTCCCCGCTAGCGCTGAGCGGGTGGCGCATGCGGCGGGGACTTGCATATATAGATATATGTAAGTCCCCGCTCACGTGGTGCGCGCGGTGCTTGTGCGCGGGCACACACGCTCACCCGCGATCGGCGCTTACCAAAACAAAAAACTATACTTCCCCGTGCGCTCAGCTGGTCTGCAATGCCGCCCCCCTTTGCACTTGCATAAATCGGAGGACACCCGGCGCTCATGCTTGGAGCGCTCTCCAAGTATGAGTGAGCTCAGCGCCAGCGGGGACTTAGCCTTAGTCCTCGGGCATGGTGCCTCAGGCCGCGCTGATCTGCGCTCCTGCTCTGCCTCGCCTGCTCAAACAGGAGCTTTTTTGCGTCCTGGCAGGCAAGGCAGTGAGCACGCTTTGGGGGCGGGGCGGAGCGGAGGCGTGGCGGGAGGCGGGGCTAGTCCCTCGCTCCCATTGTATTTTTTTTTTTGGCGGGAGGCGGGGCTAGTCCCTCGCTCCCATTGTATTTTTTTTTTGGTCACGTGAACGCTCCTCCGCTCCCATCAGCGCCGAATAATAATAATAACCCTGTGTGTCTGTGTATAATATAATAATAATAATAACCCTGTGTCTGTGTATAATATAATAATAACCCTGTGTGTCTGTGTATTATATAATAATAATAACCCTGTGTGTCTGTGTATAATATAATAATAACCCTGTGTCTGTGTATTATATAATAATAATAACCCTGTGTGTCTGTGTATTATATAATAATAATAACCCTGTGTGTCTGTGTTTAATATAATAATAATAATAATAACCCTGTGTGTCTGTGTATAATAGAATAATAATAACCCTGTGTGTCTGTGTATTATATAATAATAATAATAATAACCCTGTGTGTCTGTGTATAATAGAATAATAATAACCACCCTGTGTATAATATAATAATAATAACCCTGGGTGTCAGTGTATAATATATTAATAATAATCCTGTGTGTCTGTGTTTAATATAATAATAATAACCCTGTGTCAGTGTATAATATAATAATAATAATAACCCTGTGTGTCAGTGTATAATATAATAATAATAACCCTGTGTGTCTGTGTATAATATAATAATAACCCTGTGTGTCTGTGTTTAATATAATAATAATAATAATAACCCTGTGTGTCTGTGTATAAAATAATAATAATAACCCTGTGTGTCTGTGTTTAATATAATAATAATAATAACCCTGTGTGTCTGTGTTTAATAATAATAATAATAATAACCCTGTGTGTCTGTGTTTAATAATAATAATAATAACCCTGTGTGTCAGTGTTTAATAATAATAATAATAATAATAATAACCCTGTGTCTGTGTTTAATATAATAATAATAATAATAATAACCCTGTGTGTCTGTGTATATAATAATAATAATAACCCTGTGTATAATATAATAATAATAACCCTGTGTCTGTGTATAATATAATAATCCAATCCAGGGGTGATACGGTGTTCAGTCGCAATATGAACTCAGGAAAGTCCTTTCCGAGTCTAGAAACACATACGGCCTTCTAGTAGCTTCAATAACCAACGTATCGAGGATTTTAAGCAAAATTTTGCTTGGTACTGTAGCTATTTTGAAAGCCTCGATAAGTTGGTTAAATCGCGCGGGGAAAGCATTTTTTTGACTATTTCCCGCTCCTGGCCAGACACATCGCTCAGGAGCTGCATAACATGTGCAAATCACATCTTTCTAAAATCGCGCTATTCTGGTAGCTCCGATTTAGATAAGTGGAGCAGTCGGTCGGGGCTGGCAGCAGTGGTGCGGAGTCCGGGCGAATGGCAAAGGTTCAGGGCATGCACAAAGCAGCGAGGTTGATGTAGAAGTTTTCCCATTCTTCTAATTCTCCCAATCTCTCCTTGTTCCTGTTACTGGAACCACACTCGCCAACTGATGCTTCGTCTTTCTAATGGGCACCAATATTTGCATTGAAATCTCGCACAATAATCTTTAGGTGACAATGTCCTGTTAAGTTGGGTTATTTCATGGTGGAAGTCTCCACTTCATTGTCCATGTGAGTTGCTTTTGGAGTAGACACTTGGATTATTTGAAGCCTGTATCTCTTTGTCACCTGAATGACGATTCTGGCTGCTCTTTCCGATCAGCTTTCATATTCCACTGTGCTGTTTCTCCATCTCTTGTGAACGAAGAAGCCTTCTCCACTGGGGGGGGGGGGGGGGGGGGGGGGGGGGCACATGAGCCCCTGCCCTTAGAGCTTACAATCTATTTAATGAGGCACAGGGCAATGGGGAAAAAAAAGGTATTTAATCCAAAGCCACAGGTATCAAATTCGGAGCCATTTTAGGGCCATCTTCAAATACCTGTGGCTATGGATTAAATACCTTCTCTGCCCCCCCCCCCCCCCCCATTTACCTGCAGTGCCGCCTCCTTCCTTGTGTTTGTGTGTTAAGGAGCGGTGATCAAAGTCTTCTGCTTCATACATTTACATGCTCTCCTGCAGCGGTGCTCAAACTCAGTACTCAAGGGCCACACACAGGCCAGGCTTTAAGGGTTTCCCGGCTTCCACAGAGGTGGCTTAATCAGTGGCTCAGTCATTTTGACTGAGCTACCTGTGCTGAAGTTGGGATTTCCTTAGAGCCTGACCTGTTGGTGGCCATTGATCTACTGTATGTCGCTGTACAATAGATACACTGTGTCACCTCTCCCACTCCATGTCTCTGTATAATGGACACACTGTCATTTTTCTCTCCTATCCCTGTATATTACATACAATGTGTCACCTCTCTGTCCTGTTGCCCTGTCCCTGTATAGTACATACAACGTGTCACTTCTCTCCTCTCTCTCAGGGAGGGCTCTGTCATGATGCAGATTGACGTGGATACAGAGAAGGGCGGCCTGAAGGTCAACCCAAACTTCCTGGTGGATTTCGGGAAGGAGCCAGACGGTCCCGTCCTGGCTCATGAGTTACGCTACCCAGGGGGGGACTGCACCTCCGAGATCTGGCTATAGGGGCCATGTTTAATGAGATCCACATGACAGACCACGTAATGTCCACGTGCCATAATTCATCCCATAATTTAGCTAGAAACGCCGCTTTTTTACACCTCTCTCACCTCTTTCCACACTCGTGGTGGCTGCATGTCTCCTCTGATTGTATTTCTCATGGGATCCAGCTATTGATGCAGACCTGTTACGAACAGTAAATGGTTTCCTCTTCCAGTAATAACACATTTATTGTGTGATCATTAATAGTTCCTTCATTAGGAAACCCCAAAATAATGCAATAACTGAAAGCCGTGCAGCAACCAGCAAATAATTCAACGTACACCAGTCCCTGCGAAACCCGGCCTGTAAATGTGTCTGACCCGGTATGTGCTTTAGTTACTGGTGTGCAATGTCAGCAGATTATGTGCTGATAATGTAAGTTACGTTCCCCAGACTTTCTGTCTGTTTGCATCATAAACCTTCGTCATTACAAGACAAACATATACATTTATAGGTGCACTTTCATACATACCTCCTCCGCCTGGGCATAGGTGCCGTGTATGTTCCAGTGTCCGCTGTCAGATGGAATCTCCTGAGCAGAGCGTTCCATTCCCTATCACCTGCTCCGAGACACGGAAGCGTCAGCGAATGAGAACAGCCAAATATGAGAGGGATACATGATACTGCTTTATTCTGCTTCATTTTTCTGAGGTCTGAAACCTACAATATTAAAGAACTTTTCAAATAATTTTTTCCCCTTTTAACCATAGAATTAGGTTTTAATTGTGACTTGTGTTCCTTTCTACTTACAACGCAAATGTTGTTTTGAAATGTAATTATTAAACTTTCTGCAGCCGCATCATCGCAAAGAAGTTTGTTAAAACGCACTGCACCATTATCTCTTGGGGACAGTGTCAGGTGTAAGAATCTTGTACACCAGGTTTCCGACGCACATTGTACTTCCTGGTGGATTTCGGGAAGGAGCCGGACGGTCCCGTCCTGGCTCACGAGTTACGCTACCCTGGGGGAGACTGCACCTCCGAGATCTGGCTATAGGGGCCATGTTTAATGAGAAATACACATGACAGACCACGTAATGTCCACGTGCCATAATTCATCCCATAATTTAGCTAGAACCGCCGCTATTGTACACCTCTCTCACCTCTTTCCACACTCGTGGTGGCTGCATGTCTCCTCTGATTGTATTTCTCCTGGGATCCAGCTATTGATGCAGACCTGCTACAAACGGTAAATGGTTTCCTCTTCCAATAACACATTTATTGTGTGATCATTAATAGTTCCTTCATTAGGAAACCCCAAAATAATGCAATAACTGGAAGCCGTGCAGCAACCAGCAAATAATTCAACGTACACCAGTCCCTGCGAAACCCGGCCTGTAAATGTGTCTGGCCCGGTATGTACTTTAGTTACTGGTGTGCAATGTCAGCAGATTATGTGCTGATAATGTAAGTTACTTTCCCCAGACTTTCTGTCTGTTTGCATCATAAGGCTGAGTCCAAGCTGCTGCTTAGCCCGGTCAGCACAATCAATTTTTATCTGTCCGGCCACACTCATGCGGCCTGCGCTTGCGGGTGCTAGGTGCTTGTCGAGACAGACAAAATTGTGTATGATGCGGGCTAAAGGGTCACATGACCTCCTCAGCCAATCAGCGCCAGTCACTGCTCGGCCACGCCCCCGGCCACTGCCCCCCATTCGCGCTTACTAAAAAAGTTGCCGGACAGCCGCACGCTCATGCTCATTGAGAGTTGGTGACGTCACCACTCAAGCATGAGTGCGGTCAGCGGCACAGGGGACGCAGCCTAAACCTTCGTCATTACAAGACAAACATATACATTTATAGGTGCACTTTCATACATACCTCCTCCGCCTGGGCATAGGTGCCGTGTATGTTCCAGTGTCCGCTGTCAGATGGAATCTTCTGAGCAGAGCGTTCCATTCCCTATCACCTGCTCCGAGACACGGAAGCGTCAGCCAATGAGAACAGCCAAATATGAGAGGGATACATGATACTGCTTTATTCTGCTTCATTTTTCTGAGGTCTGAAACCTACAATATTAAAGAACTTTTCAAATCATTTGTTTCCCTTTTAACCATAGAATTAGGTTTTGTGACTTGTGTTCCTTTCTACTTACAACTCAAATGTTGTTGTTTTGAAATGTAATTATTACACTTTCGGCAGCCGCATCGACGCAAAAAAGTTGGTTAGAACGCACTGCACCATTATCTCTTTGGGACGGTGTCAGATGTAAGAATCTTGTACATCAGGTTTCCGACGCACATTGTCGGCCTGGGAATGACGCTATTGAAAGGGGGAAATAATGACACAATTTGAGTTGTTTATTCGCACATGAATGCATTGTAATGATTTTGGTGATACCCTACTGCAGGATCATTAGCTCAGCGGCCGCCTAATTACACTGCACAGCTGAGAATATCAGCCCCTGCGGGCCGCTAATCAGAACTGTTCCGTGTTCTTCCATCTGATTGTATTGTTCTCGCCTCGCAGCTTCTGAAATAAACATTCCTGTCAGGGTAAAAGGGGACGATAGACAGCACTCTGATGGTGTTAAATATATGCAATTGCAGGGTGCACGGAACAAAAGGGGACCCTTATTCCCCTGTATAGTACTAACAAATCTACGTAAGTACCAGCACTCACTGTCTAATAGCTAAATGATGAAAACAGTTGTAATGCAGAATAAACATTTAATAATAAAATGAACCAGAAATAAATCAAATGTGTTTGCAGAAACCAGTATCACAAATGGGTATGTCACAAAGTGAGGGGTGGGGGGGGGGGGGGGGAGAAGGAAAAGGGGAAAAAACATGAAACACAAGGAATATACACAAAAAAACGGAGAACGGAAAGTATGCTAGGGGGGCGACGTTTCGAGGGACTACCTCTTCATCTGGCCCATTCCCCCTGGTCCAAAAGGACCGAGAGGTACTTCCCTAAGCCTCCCTTCCCCTATACCTGGTCAAATCAGACACCCCTGAAAATAGCTAGTAAACATATAGTGTAAGCTAAATACAGCTAAACAGCTAATAGTAGGGTAGCAAGAATCCACTAATGGTACAGTTAAAGCTGAACACAGCTTGCAAGAAAGCAGCTTACAAATGAGCACCAATAGTCCACACAGTCAGTGAAAGGTTAATGAGAAAAATAAATGAAGTGGTCAAACTCTCAGTGGCTCTGCTCCTTCAGCTGCTCGTGTCACCTTCAGTCTCAGACATTCATTGTTTGTGGAACTCACCAACGTGTCACTGGCCCTCGTGGCAGTACGGGGGTTATTACACAGCACCATGTGGCTGCACTTAAGATTTATGATTCAATTTGTTTTTAAATCTGTTTGTATTTTTGTACCTAACGCCTACCTTGCCGCTTTTTAAATCAAATAAAGATTTGCTATTGATTGACTTCAGAATATTACAACATTGTTGTCCTCTGGCTGCTAAGGGGTTAACCATAACCGATCCCAGCTCGAGGTGTATATACACCGTGTTCTATAGCACAGATCCCCAGTACAGCCTTATAATGGGCATAGCCCCGATACACTGTAACAGCCTCCGGGTTTATAGCATCTGGCTTTGGTAAAAGTTTCCCATACAAGTTTATAGGTGAACGCAAATTCTTCTGCCCAGTAAAACAGTTCTAAGGAATAGTATAACTATGAAGGATAATGGTTTAAGTGATGAGGGTGTTGTTATAGGTAAAGGGTTTTCGGACGGTTCGGAATGAACATTTCTTAGCCCTGACAGCCAGAGACAGGATTGGCAGCTCTAAGTGTTTATTACTAAATCTGCCAGCTCACACCACTGACATTCAGACAAAGGTGTTCTCAAGAAAAGTGCCACAACCGGTTTAAATCCGTTCTGTGTATATCTGTGCCACAGGGCGAGGGAGGATCATAACTGCCAATCCCTGCGAGAGCGGGACAATTAATTTGATTCATTATTCACGTTTTGGCAATACTGAAATGTTCCTTCCTCATGCCAATAAAGCTTATTTAATTTGAATAAAGATATATATATATATATTGGGAAGAATAAAAGAACCCAGAAAGAGCCCTCTGGATTACTGGATAAAGTATAACACAATCCGACACAGGAATTGGCGGACCTGCTCATTTTGTGAGGCCGTTTTCCCGGACAAGCAGGCGGAATAAGGGAATATCTGCTCTGCATGTCCGGGGAATACAGAAAGTACATCTCATAGGAATAAAGAAGACACGGGTACAAGGTACAGAACATATAAAGGTAAGACACATCGGTACAGAGGGGAGGGGACGGGGGAGAGGGGCAGAGGGCGGAGAGGAGGAGGAAGAGGGAGGGGGGGGAGGAGTGGAGGGGTTGTGTGGGGGAAGGGGGACCGAGGAGGGGCAGGGGCGTGGGGGAGAGAGGAGGGGCAGGCGGTGGGGAGAGAGGAGGGAAAGGCAAAGGGCTGCCCCGTTGTGGGGAGAGAGGAGGGGGAAGGAGGTGGGGAGAGAGGAGGGGCAGGGGGTAGGGAGAGAGGAGGGGCAGGGGGTAGGGAGAGAGGAGGGGCCGTGGGTGGTGGGAGAGAGGAGGGGCAAGGGGATGTAGGTGGAGAGAGGGAGGGCAGGGGGTGGGGGAGGAGAGAAGGGGAAGGGGAGAGGGAAAGGAGGGGGCAGGCCCCACTTCTCCGCCATGCTCCTGCTCTCCTTCCGGTCAGCACGAGGGGGCGTGACGTAGTAGGGGAGGAGCTAGGAGGGGCGTTACGCGATAGGGGGAGGAGCTAGGGGCTCTTGATAGTGCCCGCCAGCGATTGGCTCACTCCCCGACACAGAGCTGTATTCCCCCTGGTGAAGATGGGTATGTGGGGCGCGGTCCGCGTCCCCCCTCGCCACCCACCATTCCGCATCCCCCCCCCCGCATCCCCCCCCCCCGCATCCCCTCCCCGGCACATCCGCATCCCCTCCCCGGCACATCCGAATCCCTACCCCCCTCGCCAAACCTGCTTCCACCACCTCCTCCAGGGCACACACATCCACCCCCCACCCTCCTGACCACACCCGCGTCCGGCGGTTTGGGGGGGGGGGGGAGGCTGGCGCTTCCTGCTCCCCTCCGGCGCTGCGCGGGCCGCATGCACCGGCGCTGGGCTCCCACGTGGCTGTCCCTGTGGGGGAGGAAGGCGCAATGCCAGGCCTGGGCTCCCCACGTGGCTGTCCCTGTGGGGGAGGAAGGCGCAGTGCCAGGCCTGGGCTCCCCACGTGGCTGTCCCTGTGGGGGAGGAAGGCGCAGTGCCAGGTCTGGGCTCCTCACGTGGCTGTCCCTGTGGGGTAGGAAGGCGCAGTGCCAGGCCTGGGCTCCCACGTTGCTGTCCCTGTGGGGGAGCACCAGACTGGCAAAATGGGGTAGAGGCCGCGTCCAGGGCGCAGCTCCACGTGATCAAACTGTCCCAGCGCACTTTACCCGTGCGAGCAATTATATCATAAAAGAACAACATATACACGCATACATTTATAACCACAAACATGTATCAACTTAAAAAAATTAAGCTAATAAAATGTAGCAAGAACTAATAACAAAAAGAACCTAGGTCCCAAATCTCATATGTCCTGCTCCAACTTCAAATAATTTCTACTAAGGCCGTGGCGCCTTCGCCCGTGGGAAGCGTGCGGAAGCTGTGAGGTAAGTGGGTGCTTTCCCTGGCCATGGTGGACGGGCCGTTGGGGGGCATGCCAGTGACATCATGGAGCTGGTTCGCCCTCATTGGGCGAACCGCTCACGTGACCGGCCTGTCGCATCAAGAAATCAGTTTGAACTGATTGCTTGTGCAGCACTCGCACGCACGCCGAATGGACGTTAACACTGCCTTAAGTCCTCGTTCAGGGTGCAGGCTTCGGAGGGAGGGCGAGCTGCCGTGGGACACAAAGTATTCAAATTGAATACTGGTTGTCAGGGTAGCAGCTGCACTGTCTCCGAAGCCCGGAGTTGACGCTGGCTACAGTTTCAATAAACGAAAAAAATCGATTTTTGAAGCTGCAGCAGCGTCACTGGGACCTCGGCAGCCAATGAAATCATTCTTGAGAATGATTTCAAGACTGCAACTTGGATCCCTAAGCTGCCATGTGTAGCCCCGCCCCCTCCTCAACTCCTGAAACAGTCTGCTGGGGATGAACACACATCGCCCAGCAAACTGCCGCCCTCCCTCCAACTCCTGCCTCTGGCACCCTGAACGAGGCCTAAGGCAGTCTGTTCTTTCGTCTGCACGGTCTGCAGCACCAGCCTAAGTGGGTAAATATCAGTTATATAAAATACCACAGAGAGTTCTAAGCTCATAGGAAAAGATCATTGTAGCTGCCTCTTCCAGTGGATTACATACAGCTTCAGAGTTGATACTTAATCAGCTAACTGGTATATAAATGATTGTAAATAGGAGAACAGAGATATTCAGAGTCTACTTTTCATATACATGATAATGCCAATTTTATACATGGAACAAAGCGGAAGGAATAAAGATTATCCAATATTAAACTCCATAAATTGCATATACCTACTGTAAATGTAATGTAATAAAGATTAGGAAACAAACCCTTCTGTTGCCTAATCTATAGGAGGACAAATCCATGGGTTCTATTTGAAGCAATATGATAATAAACGTCTCCTAGTAGTTTAAGAGAAGCGAGCACATCTAAGAATAACTCAGCATATACCAGGTTTGAATGTCGTTAACGGTGGATCTAAATACACTGTAACCTAGACTGCACTCTGGTGCTATTTAAGGCCATGGCCCCAGTGAGCGCGCGTGTACGACAGAGCGCATGGGTGCGCTTGTGCCCTTCACCTGAGCGATCTGTGGACTTCAGATCACTCACGACGGGGTGGCGGGGCGTGGCCATGACGAAGTGGACTGGCTCCATGAAATGCGTAGGACATTGTGGAAATTTTTTCCCCATGAAGGCATTGTGGAACGTCTCGGTCACGCAGCGTACTGAGACTTAGCGGTCTCTCTCTCTCGGATGTTGCGTTGGATTGGATACAATCCCCATGCTGATGCACGTTCTCCGCTGATCCAGCTTGGAAGGAATAGAGTTCTCTCATCGCGTCGGGAGAAAGCCGCCTATTCCGCAGCGCTTTCACCCGTGCTAGGGACGCACGAAGGGAACTTACCAAAACGCTGTTTCCTCCGCGCGAGATCATCTGTTTTCATCCTCGCTGCTTTCAGCAGCAACACAGACGGTCGTGCGCACGAGCGGATAACGGAGCGTCCTGAACCAGCATTGGAGCTATAAACTGTTGTTATATTCAATAAAGATGTAATTTCCTGTACGGGCATTCCTGTTTTTATATTGTTTGTTACCCTGAATTAACTTTATTACACTATTGCATGTCCCTGCGCTTTTTCTCTTAACCTTTAATATGCTGGTCCCCGCGCCCCCTTCTGTCACACTCCTGATGGTGACATCATATATCACTGGGTAGAAAGGGGAGGGGTGAAACTGGAGTAAGTCCACACAGATAACGGAAAGTATAAGAAACAGGGCTCCACGGAATTTTCAAGATAAATTTATTGCCAACAAATTGACTGACGTTTCGGCCACAATTGGCCTTTCTCAAAGCAGATTGGCAATGTGGCCGAAATGTCAGTCAATTTGTTGGCAATAAATAAAATAAGTTTCTTATACTTTCCATTGTAAGCTGGATCATCACAGAGAATCCTGAACCAGGAGCACCGGTAGTGGTATCCTTTTTTTTTTTTTTTATTATTATTATTGTCATGTGGTGTGCAGCTTTTCCCCTTTAGTACCCACACAGATAACCGCATATAGCAACTAGCCCCTTATAGAAATCAGTAGCCATCCAAGAGGGGGCTATACACTCCCCTTATCAAATACAATGTGTCCCTAACATTCTTTATATATGGAACATGTGATAACTGTTAAATATTTAAACACTTGAGGCCGGTGTGCACAGGGTGATGTATACAGCCGCGTGCAATACCTTTTCAAATAGCACAGATACAGAATAGTCACAATATTATCTTAATAAAATATTTACAGCTTCAACGTGATAAAGCTTCACAGTTACAGGGCAAATGCAATAACATTGGCTGCGCGGTGTAAACACTGATCTCTACGAGTTCTACCCTCTAAGACCCCGCATTATCCATACTCTACTCTGTCCTTATAGACACTGTGGCTTACATCCCAGATCCATACACATGTGGGGTGTGTGAGGGTTGCTGGGATGAAATGTTGGCTTCTGTAAACAAATACAGAAAGGCCAGCGCATCATACAAAGTGACACAACATATAGTGCAATACTTCAGTGTTTACCTGCTCATGTTAGCTTCTGTAGTATATGTAGCGGGGGGACCCCCGCGCCATGCCGGGGAGCTGCGGGGGTGAACACGTCGTCGGGGGCTCCCGGCGGCATCTACAGCCAGGCGCTGCCATCTTGTATGCGCAGGAGCTCGCGCATGCGTAGTGTAGCCCCAGAAGTTGCGGCGGCCATATTGGGAATGGCGCTAGTGGTTGCGCATGCGCAGAAGTTCGCGGCCACCATTAGAAGTTCACACGTGCGCAGATGAGTAGCGGAAGCCATTACAATGTCGCGCATGCGCAGTGAAGCAGGCGCACGTGGCCCCAATAGCAAAGAGGTCCTCAACGAACTCCAACTCCCAGCAGCCCCAGGGGCTGGATCCCAGGTGACCCGCAGCAGCCAATAGGGCTTACAGATTTCCCTGCAAGAAAGGATACATTTCGCGTGCAGGGAAGAGGAAGTCAGTTGGAGCTGGGAGCAGGTTAGGGAAGGGTGTGTGCAGGGAGCAGTAGCCCCGTTATCCCTCTAGGCCCTGAGCCATACCATAGATTGTGGTTGCTACAGGGACAGGCCCTAGGTAGGGACCCTGCCCCTTTAGTTATTTGCTGAGTTCAGGGACACAGTTCACCTGCTGTGCGGCCCTGATCATCGTGTCTGGACTCAGACCATCACTCAAGATAGAGACTATCTTCATAGTGGGACTGTCTGGCGGGACACCACCCTACATAGCTGAGGCATGGATCACTCTTTCGGATCCATCATTCATGTACAGCATCTGCGCGCCCGGGTCTGGACACACCCGGCAGGTACCTTTATCATACACCAATTGCACCAACCCTCTTCACAACTTAGTGGGCAGCGCTGTCTCACACTTGGGTGGGGGACTCTTAGGGATATGGTGTGGGGTTACAGCCTGCACTAGGCCAGTGTTACAGGGTGATACTATTGTCATATGGTTATTGTTATATTGTGTTGCATATAGTAAACTGTTTTATCCATAATCTGGTGTAAGTGGTTACTGTATGTGGTTCCTGTGTCAGGGGTTGTTCTACACACTAGAATCCCTGCACAGGTGGAGGCGCTGTATGTACCGTTCCAGGATACACCCCAGGTTCCCATCAGTGGAGGCTCAGGCCTCCTGTGAGCCTGACGGGTATTGCACCACACCTGGTAATACGTGTAGATTCCCCACACATGGTCCCTATCTGTGATTGGGGGGGGGGGGTGTAAGTGGTGTTACATATATATGAAGGAAAGAGAAATAGAGGCCATAGTGCAGATATTGCTTTAAAAAGTAAAAAATGGCTGGTAGCGCAGAAAAATCACATACTCCCAAGCAGAAAACGCATGTTGATCCCTCTGTGCCTGAAGGTTCGCAGACCGGAAGCTCTGGCTCTCTGATCCTCGAGTTTGGGGGCATAACCGCTTCCTGATCGATGACATCACCAACGGAGGCAGGACGAGCGCCTTCTCGTAGCGGTGCAGAGAAGAAGAGAAGCGGACATCCCATGGTAGTTTGGTCCATACTTCAATCCAGCCCTCTCCTCTGTACCATCAGTATGAGAACGCGCTTGTACTGCCAACTTCAGTGACATCGTCCGGTCTGGAAACTACGCCCCCATACGGGAGGATCAGACAGCCGGAGCCTGTAGGAGTAGAGATTAGCGGTCGGCGAACCTTAGACCCAGATGGGTCAACATGCTTTTTTCTGCTCGGGAGTATGTGAGTGTCTACTACAAATGGAGAAAGCAACCCCAGTTGTGTGCACTCAATTCCCCTAAGTGATGAATTGATGGAGGATAAAAATTAGCTTTTAATAGATATATTTTAAATAATGGTGTACTCCTAGTACTAGGGTATGTGTGACAGGGCCTTTCCCCTGGTTACAAAGGCAGCACACACAATGCCTGTCTGTAGCTGATGAGTCCAGCAAGGATCCGGGTTACTTTCAGCAAGAGTCAATTAGCCAATTTCCACCTGGCTCATCAAGGAGTTTTAAAAGTGTGCTGCACAAACAGCATGGTTCTTTAGCCCAGACAGACTGTGCTGCCAGAGAGATCCCCAGGAGACGGCTCTCTAGCCCAGACACTGTGCTGCCAGAGAGATCCCCAGGAATTAGCTCTAGCACAGACAGACTGTTAGACTGCTATAGGCAGGAGAATTACAGATTGTTATGGTATATGTATATGGACAGGGCAATTACAGGTAGTTATGGTATGTGTATATGGGAAGGAGAATTACAGGTAGTTATGGTATGTGTATATGGACAGGGGAATTACAGGTAGTTTTGGTATGTGTATATGGGCAGGGGGATTACAGGTAGTTATGGTATGTGTATATGGGCAGGGGAATTACAGGTAGTTATGGTATGGTGGTATGGCGCAGGGGAATTAAGGTAGTTTTGAGTATGGTATATGGCAGGAGAATTACAGGTAGTTATGGTATGTGTTACTATGGGCAGGGAATTAAGGTAGTTTTTGGTATGGTTATTTATGGGCAGGGGTTTATACAGGTAGTTATGGTATGGTATATGGGCAGGGGATTACAGGTAGTTATGGTTAGTGTTATATGGGCAGGGGGGATACAGGTAGTTATGGTATGTGTATATGGGGGGAAGGGGAATATCAGGTAGTTATGGTATGTGTCTAAGGCAGGGGGAATTACAGGTAGTTGTGTATGTGTAGGGTAGGGATTACAGGTAGTTTATGGTATGTTATATGGGCGGGGGGGTTACAGGTAGTTTGGTATGGTGATGTACAGATATTGGCAGGAGGATTACAAGTGTTAGGTATGTGGATATGGGCAGGGGAATTACAGGTAGTTATGGTATGTGTATTGGGCAGGGGGATTTACAGGTAGTTATGGTAGGTGTATGGGCAGGGGAATTACAGGTAGTTTTGGTATGTGTATATGGGCAGGGGATTACAGGTAGTTATGGTATGTGTATATGGGCAGGGGATACAGGGTAGTTAGGTATATGTGTATTTGGGCAGGGGATTACAGGTAGTAGGGTATTGTGTATCTAGGGAAGGGCGAAGTACAGGTAGTTATGGTATGGGTATATGGGCAGGGGGATTACAGGTAGTTATGGTATGTGTATATGGGCAGGGGAATTACAGGTAGTTTTGGTATGTGTATATGGGCAGGAGAATTACAGGTAGTTTTGGTATGTGTATATGGGCAGGGGGATTACAGGTAGTTTTGGTATGTGTATATGGGCAGGGAATTACAGGTAGTTTTGGTATGTGTATATGGGCAGGGGATTACAGGTAGTTATGGTATGTGTATTTGGGGAATAAATGTACCCCTGTTTCTTTTCGTGCGCCCCTGGCTCTTTATATCATTGTGGGTTAGGGGTGTATTAAATGAACAAGTGGACCTCCTGGTGCTGGCATGTTTCACTGTGTCACTGCACCGCTTTCTGTGATCGTGTCAGTGCAGAGCAGTGTATACCTGCATTTTATCTAACCAATCTGTCAGTCTAGTATACAGAACATGGTCCTTAGTCAGCCCTCCTAGTCCCAGCACTATGACCGAACATGGCTTTACATGTGTTTCTTCCAGAACCATCCCCAGCTCCTGTCCATGTAACGTGATGTCACACCTCCTTATCGTACATATAAGGGACTGCTCCAGTTATTATCAGACATGATTGCATCGTCTTACCAACGTTTGTTTGTAGCACCTCAATGCCCCTTGCTGGCGTTTCCCCAGATAACCCCAGACAGCTGTACGGAAATCTAACCACACCTCGCTTCTGTTACTGAAAATACTTTCCTGTGTAACAATGGCCACTGAACATTCTCTGCGGTCAAAATGATTCATGTGCGATCTGTTCTTATACCAATTTATACAGTTATTTCATAACAAAATAATAATAATATATGAATGGCTATCTCAAATATAAACATACATACATGTACAGACCCCTATATATATATGCAAAGCTTGTTCATGTCTGGTCTGACCCACCCAATCTTACATTGGCCCCTGTGGTCTATCCAGCCCCGTTACATGTCTGTGTATGGTGGTGCACCTGTAGGCAACAGGACTCCTGAGTCTCCCGCATGATGGTATTCGGGGATATCAACAAGACAGGTAGCTGAGGTAGTGTGTGCGAGTCCTACCTATATCCAGTGCAGCGCCTCCACCTCATCAGGATCCCTGCGTCCGCATGGGCATGGTTCTGATGAGGAACTCCTCTGTGGTGCATTCCTCTGCAGAGTAATTCCAGACTCATACATGAGGGTATCTTTTATCAAGGACATCTTTATTTGCACAATGGTATGGGCAAGCTGCCCCTCACAGCTAGCAGCTCAGCCACTCATCTCTCTGCTGCACTCAATTAGGAAGGTCCCTTCTCTCTAATAGAGTTGCTCCCCACCTCTCCTCTCAAAGAGATTCCCCAGCTTCTCTGTCAGCTTCTAGCTGCACAGTCTCACAGCTAGCATCAGACCACTGCAACACTGTTGCAGACCTCCACGTGCCTCTCACTGAACAGAGTCAGAACAACAACAGGAAATGAACTCCTAACTTTAGGCAGTCCTGTGTCTTATATCACCTCCAGAAACACAGACACGCTCTTTGTCACTAAGGGTGGACATAAAGCATGTTGTCACTTCCTTTGGGACATATGATACCTCACCAGGGTTTGAGGGCATACCTCCATGATTGTTGCTGGCAATCCTGTTGTTAGGAATGTGAGCGCACAGCGCCTCAGGCGGAGCTCACGCCTCTCTCCTTACACTGCTCAGACCCTTCCACTACAACCACGCAAGCCCTCTTCAGCTTCATCACTTACCCCTCGGCATGGTGGGACGCTCCACGAGGTTCTTCCTCCATGCTCTGCGCCACAGCCGTCGGCGCGGAATTGCCGTCCCGCGCGAACGTGCGCACCCCACGTTGCTTCCTCTCATGCACACGTTGGACTTACAGTATACACACAAAAGCCCTTGAACTTATCCCCACTCAGGCTCCGCCCCCAAACACCGCATGGTTACAATCTGGCTCTTGCTGAGTGTCACCTGAGCTCTAAGAACAGCAGCCACTGCACTGAAGCTCCCTGGGCTCCTCCACACACGCCCCCTCTCCTGGTTGGCTGTTCCAGCTTTATATACCCTCTCTGTTCTGTGCTTCCTCGCTCATCATAGTTTTTGTATGGGTGTTTCACAGTGCTTGTTCTTTGATTCTCTCGGTTTTGACGCGGCTTGGCAGACTACCCCCTTTGGCTCTCGACTTCGGATTGTTCCTGTTTACGTACCTTCTGGCTCCCTTCGACCATGGCACTCATCTCGATCCCTCCATACGTCTCCTACCCCTGATCTCGGCAACGGCAACGACCATTCTTCTGGGAAAACGGTATCGGCAAGTATTCTCGCAATACACCCCATCTGGCCTGGCACCATCTAATACCACAACCCGGACACGTCCCTCGCTCTGTCGGTGTGTGTATTCATACCTGCCACCTCAGTTCTAGGGACAGGTCTGGTCTGCGGGCTACTCCGGCGTAGCATTATGACGAGCCCACAAGACGCAGACCAGGCCGAACTGAGGCAAGCTATCACTACGCTGATACAGCAAAACCAGGCCATGGCCGATCAGATTGTGGCCCTAACCCGCCAAATGGCCAAACTTTCGGCTCTGATACCGGAAGCACCTGTTCCTCTTTCTCCTCTACAGGCTGCAGAACCAGTCAGACCCAGCAGTCAGGACGTGAAGATACCGCCTCCCAAGCCGTACGCTGGCAACCCGCAGGAGTGCAGAGGTTTCCTTAACCAGTGCGAGGTTCAATTTGAAATGGCACCCCTTCAGTACGACACCGGCCGGAAGAAGGTAGCCTACGTGTACAACCTACTGACGGGCAGCACGCTGGCATGGGCCTCGCCAGTCTGGGAGTTGCGCCCGGACCTGACACAAGACTACCTAGCCTTCAAGGGTGAGATCCGACAAGTCTTTGATTCCCCTGCACACCGGGAGATGGCGTCTGTTTCCCTCCTCCAACTGAAAATACTTTCCTGTGTAACAATGGCCACTGAACATTCTCTGCGGTCAAAATGATTCATGTGCGATCTGTTCTTATACCAATTTATACAGTTATTTCATAACAAAATAATAATAATATAGGAATGGCTATCTCAAACATAAACATAGATATGCATGCATACATACATGTACTGACCCCTTGTGCTTGTTTGATTAAATTCTTTCTAAGTATATATATTACACACACACACACACAGGTAAAGCTTTACTTGGAAGATCAGAATTACAGCCATAGCGCAATTTAACCAAACATTGTAATCTGTGCTCTGGCATCGCTGCGGATACCCCGGGATCTGCCCTGGGGGCTCTGCAATGGGTGTATTCTTTGCAGACGCCCCTGGAATGGGTGTATCTCAGATTCTGGGCTTACGTTTGTGTCTCTTCTCATTTTTAGCCAAGTGTGGAACATGTGGTCCTGGATACAAGACACCTCTGGATGCCATGAAAGGTAATAGTGTGTGTGTGTGATGCAATAAATCTCCCACTTCTCCCTGAGTAATGCCACCAATTCTTGGGCCTTCACCCAGCTGGGAACGACAGGGGCTGGAGATGAGATTTATCTTTATGTATTATTTATCTATATGATTAGAGGTGAAATGTCAGGGAGCCGGAGTATCGGCAAACTGGTTAAGATTCACTGCTAGAAAAATAATCAGAGATGTTATGCAAATTATAGAGAAATTCTGCTGTATGAAGCAATGCTCTGCATGAAAAGGAAATACTCTGCAGGTAATAATGATGCTCAGTAGGTTACAGGGACGCTCTGCAGATCAGTGACGCTCTGCAGATTACAGCGACTGTCACGTACAGCACCCCTGTGAGCACGCGACCTGCATACAGGACAAGGGTTAAAACTCACACTCGCAAGTGCTCCCACTTTTCACCTCTGCAACGGTTCCTCAAATGGACAATATCTCATCTACAGGATCAAGGATTAATACACAACCCGCAAGCTGCCCCACTCTTCACCTCCGCAGGGGTCCCTCAAATGAGTTAACATCTCCCCTAAATCCGTCCCAATATACCACCTGTCCTGAACAGCACACAAGTGGGTACGTGACTTAGATATGCACCCAGGGTTTATACACGGCTACTCTTGCCAATTTATCTATACACTTCCACCACCTGAGATAGTTATGCAAACAAAACATGCCAAATTAATATTTGCGAGGGTTCCACGTCCCTGTTTATTATAGAAAAGACTATGCACTTTAAAACACAAAAAAAATTGTAGCAAAATGTGTCCGAAAAGGTAAATATTCTCTCCAGAGCGTGCAACAGTTCATTCAGAGGCCAAAGCATTACTTATTAAATGTTTTAATACATTTAAAAATACAGTGCTTGGATTACAGAAAAAGGTATTACAAGCACATTCAATTACAATAAAATACAGAACAGTTTTTTTTAAATAATAGAATAAAACATCAAATAGACATCCCTACACATTACATTACCCAAATGTTATAGGCTTTCTCCTCACCTGGTACCTTTGTAGAAATCTGATTTTTCATAATCTTTTGCTCTCTTATGTAGTATTTTTTTCCCATTGGAACAACATAAACCTAGCCCCTGTCGTAAATCAGCTGTGCGATTGACAGTTTTTCGACAGAGTAAAAAAAAACCTCCTACTAAATGACGTTTAACTAAACTTTTCAATATCTAAATGTGTTCATAACTTTCCTTAACTTATACTTACACACACGTGAGGCACATCAATGGATCCAGACTGTCTTAATCCTAAATTTAAGCAACAAAGGAATATCTGTCCCTTATTATCTCTTAAACATACCGCGTGTGATGTCAGAACGTGCCCCTCGGTGACACGATTACAGATTTGTGACTTATTATGCAGAGGAGATGACATCACATGATATTCTCATTTTTAATTAATTCCTTCAATGAGGGCATAACCGGTGGGTCACCTTCCTCTGGAATGTACCAGCAATCGCTCACAAACATTTAGCTTCCTTTGAAGCCACCAGACCAGCATCTGCCATGTCCATGATCCCCCTAAACCCTATGTGTCACTTTTTATGGGCTATCCATGACAGGCCTCCCCCCAATTAAGTTCGGTTTGAAGCACAGCATCCACCCATGACAAGCCTGGACCGGTCACAACCCATATATGGCATTTTTTAATCCTAATTTGTACTTTTTTAACCCCTGAAGCACCCGATGGATTAAATTACATATCTCATTACATTATCATGACCGCGACATTTCAGGTTGCATGCTTAGCTCTGTAGGGAAGGTAAGTCTCTCCCAGTTACTAGGTGAATTAATGCAAAGGAAAGTTCTCACCCTATGCAAATGGGCACACACAGGTATCAGAGCCATAGGAGGGTCAGAGGTCAGAGCTTTCCGTTATAAAGAGTGAGTTATTTACGTGCTTGGTGATCATGTTGGGTATGAGCCTCTCTCCTGCTCTCTCCCCGCAGGTCCCAGAGAGGAGATTATTTACGTGCCATGTATTTACCGCAACACTGGGATAGAGAAACCAGATTACCTGGCCACTGTGGATGTGAACCCTAACTCTTCAACATTCTCCAAGGTAATCCGCCTGCGAGTGGCTGGGCCACGTCCGGGGGGGCTTCTTATCCAGGAGAAAAAGGGGTTTCTAGAAGTAGAGCTTGAAATGTGCAAGGGTGTGGGTGAGTGGAGGGGATGAAATGCAGTAAATATTATATAATATTACACAACTGAGTTATTAAAAAACACAGAAACCTTTTTTGTATGGCTGTCCATGGACTGTATCATTCTCCCTCAGCTAGAGTCAGTTTTACAGGTCCTCTTTCCAATCTAGTTTGTATACCCAATGGTACCAGACAGGGGTGCCCTTTGTCCCCGCTACTATTTGTTTTGTGTATTGAACCCCTGGCAGCTGTGATCAGATTGAACCCTGAGATGGGTAATGAGGAGTACTGTATAAAATTCCACCTTGTGTGGACAATGTATTTTCGACTCTTGATACCTCTCACCTCTCTCCCTAATTTGTTCCAAGTCCTGAAGAGTGATAGAGAACTGTCAGGTTTTAAATGTAATTGTTCTTAATCACTTGATGTTAATTTGCCAATGGATATGATTAAGCTCATCAAACTCAAAAGGTCAGAATAAAGATCTGGAATCCTGAAATAAATATTGTATCTGTCAAAATTAATCTTTTATTCTCTCTCCCCCCCCCCCCCATGTATAATGTACCTTTATTATACATGTATTGTTTCCCCAAGTTCTCCCTTTTCTTTTTCTTGTATCGCATAAAAATTTCAAATAAATGAACAATAAAAAAATAACGCACATAGGATTGTTTATGTATTTCTGCTTTAAACTAGTGTAACCTGGAAAAAAAGGACATTTGCACGCATGGCTTTTTGTTGTGTGTTGATGCTCAGTATCATCCAAGTCATGTGTTTCCCGCGCAGGTCATACATCGCCTGCCGATGCCCAATATGAATGACGAGCTGCATCACACGGGATGGAACACCTGCAGCAGCTGCTACGGAGACGCCACGAAATCCAGGAACCGGCTGATCATGCCCAGTGTAATCTCCTCACGTGTCTACGTGGTGGACGTGGGCACTGACCAGCGCGCTCCACGCATGCACAAGGTGCGCAAGTATCATTACAAACTATTATTTATTGAATATTTTACCAAGGAAAAAATAAATGGTCACCTCTCGTTTTCAGGCATTTCCTGGGCACAAAATAATGCTGAGAATATTATGTTACCGTTACAAACACGTTTAAAGAATTGTAACCCCCCTTTGGGATTACAATGGCCTTATGGCGTTAACTTTGTGGTCCCACACAGGGCACCACCCCTTCCCCATCACATGGTTCTGAGTGACTAGGCAGAATCATAACCCCAGAAAGATGATAGTGAGATACTGCTCAAGCCTAAATATCAAATAGTTGATTAATATGAACCTGGTGCAAGGGGAAAATATATATATTTCAGAAACCACAAAGAAAGTGACAAGGTATCAACAGTCCCCTATTCATTGCACTCCAGGTGATGGTCGTAGCTATATACATAAAGATATAATATCCACAGGAGGAACTAAAGTCCCAATTAGAATATAAATGAGTACATAAGGATATAATATCCACTAAAAGGCTAGTGAGTCCAGAATGGTAAAGTATTGTCCGAATGATATCTGACAGCCAACACACGTGGCAAAGACATCCACAGTTAAAATACTAAAACAAAAAACTTTTAATAGTAACAAATAATAATTCTCAGGCTCTCCCCTCTCTGCAGATGGTGGAACCAGTGGATATCTTTTGGACGTGTAACCTGGCAAATCCGCACTCGGTGCACTGCCTGGGAAGCGGGGAGGTTATGATCAGCACCTTGGGGGACCCTTCGGGAAATGCCAAAGGTGCTAACACCACCCCTGCACTCTCGCAAACATGATGACACAGACACAGAGGGGGGGAAAGCGCACATCCAGCGAGATGAATCTTTAGTTTCATGCGGAACTTGGGGAAATGCTAATATTCACATAAGATGCATAGCGTAGTAAATAATGCGCCCAAAGCATCATTTCCCAATCAGGTTTTGCACAAAAAAAGCTTTTTCCAGCATTTTGGAACCAACAATTCTTCATCCTGACCTGGGTGTTATGGATCAGAACTCACCCCGCAGCACCAGCACATATTCTGTTCATACTCTGGGGCTGGTTTTGTTGTTTCAGTGGATTTTTCTCGCAGTGCGATTCAGGTAATTTTACCTGCGCCATAAGGACTATATTTACTAAAGTCTCCCAGGTGCAGAACAGGTGCAAAAAACAGCACTTTGTTCCTCAAAGAGCAGGAAGTGCAGGAAAGTAGGGTTCTCCCGACCCGATGAAGGACCCCGAGAGGTTGGAAAGCTTGTAACATATTAACAACTTGTTGGTCCAATGAGAGGCATCACACCCCTCCTCCCGCCTCTGTTATTTTACTACATGGAAAGCATTTGGATTTTTTCCTTTGGTAAATCTAGGTCTGTCCCAAGTTTGCTGCCGTGAGACTTCAGTAAATAACTTCCATCTGGCTCTAGGAGCTTACAATCTAATTGTGCACAGGGAAGGCAGAAGGATTGCGAGCCCTGGTTCTCCCACTTCACAGGTAGTGCTGTTCCTTCCAGGCCGTTTTTGTGACTAATGCTGTGTTTCTGGCTCTGTATCTCAGGAGGCTTCGTGCTGCTGGACGGTGAAACCTTTGAGGTGAAGGGGAACTGGGAGGTTGAGGGACAGGCCGCCCCTTTCG
This sequence comes from Ascaphus truei, assembly GCA_036426205.1. NCBI lineage: Eukaryota > Metazoa > Chordata > Amphibia > Anura > Ascaphidae > Ascaphus > Ascaphus truei. The sequence continues at coordinate 25,118 of WSYH01005810.1, forward strand.
GCTATGACTTCTGGTACCAGCCACGTCACAACGTCATGATCAGCAGTGAAGCTGCGGCCCCTAAAGTCGTCAACGGCGGTTTCAGGATGGAGGACGTAGCAGCCGGTAAGGGACGGGAGCCGATCTACCATATCCTTCCCCACTGCAACTCCGTGCCCCCCCCCCCCCTCAAGCCTTTACAGGAGCAGCCTTATCTAGTCCTTCAAATATTCAGATTTTCCATTAACGATAAAAATGACTAAATTATTACACCAATCCCCGATTAGCTTTAAGATTAAGGGGCTTATTTTACACCCGCCAAAGTGGCTGAAATTCCGGCAGTTATGGAATAAGCCCCTAAAAGCAGCAAATCAAGCTGCCGTTCAACCCTTCCACCCCCCCCCCCCCCCCCCCCCCCCCACCCAACATTAATATGTGCATCAATATAATCCACACAATGATAAGTTTTTAGCTAAGTTGGAGATCGATCGCAAAGATTTGGCTCGGGTTCACTAAATGGCTGGCATTGCAGCAGAAGAGGACCAAAGATGCAAAGTTCTGTCGGGAAGATCATGTGACCTGGCAGTCTTCGTATACAATTGATGCACTGCTTGAGAGAAGCTAGGGCTCAAAAAGGGGTGTGCCAGGGCCTGTTTCAGAAGTGGAAGGGGATGTGACTTTGTAAATGGTTGCTATAGAAACACAAAAATGCTTGTTACATTATAATACATTAAAAATGTAATTCATTGTGGTTTATAAAAATAAAATAATGGAGGGGGTGTGGCCAGGATGCTGATCAGTCAGGTCGCATGTTGGCTCTGCTGGCACACAGAGTTTGCGCCGAAATAAAAACCCCAAACATAAAAAATCTATTCTCCCCCCCCCCCCCCCCCCCCCACAAAAAAAAGTATTGGCACACAGAGCCCAAGTTCTGGGGTCTCCTTACTTGCCCGACCAGAATCATCCAGAAGCGGAGCAATCGCTCACAGAGACCACAAGATGGCCGCCGAGTCCGCGTTGAGGAGCTGAATCCAGCTAAGCAGAAGAAGGTAAGGAGGGCCCCTTGACCTGACAGCCTAGGGGGAATAGCGGAACGCCGCAGATAACAGGGAAACGGGCCGCACATGAGACAGTGCTGTGCGGGTGATACCGTCGCCACAAAATGTTGCTGATCAGCGCCCAAGACAGCGTGCCCACCTGTGAGAGCCAGATCTGAAGGAAGTGTGCTGCAGACGGGAGGACATAGGAGAGACCAGTGACTCCCCGCCAAAGGAGGTGGGAGGCGGATAGCTCTCTAGACCTCACAGAGAACACTAAGTGGGGGACTGCAACGCAGCGGGGCCTGCACTGGGTGTTCCTCCTACTGCCTCAGGTGAATGTAGCTGGACAGAACCCCTCATCAAAGAGGCCTTACCTTGCTTCAGGTCCCAATATAGGCCCGCCTGACCTTTGTAAGGTTGAAGGAGAGGAGGTTAAATGGAGTTTCCTGAAGTCATCTATAAATCTGATACAGGGTCCCCTGAATAAAAGGAAGCTGCTCCCTAAGGCAGAATAAAATACAAAAAAGACGCAATATACTGGTGCACGCAGAACCTAAGGAGGGAAGTCTGGCCAAGGAAACAGGGTAAGAGAGGCCGCAGGTAGGACCCACAGGACCCAAATAATCCATCCAGAAGGAGGAAAACCTCTACATCTGGGGATGCACACTAAAGCGCTCGTGGCTGTAGAGAAAAAGACTTGAGAGGCCAAGGCTGCCAAAGTCAGTAGATCTCAACATACCCTTGGCAAAGTGGGGTGCTGGTTACAGAGGTGCTCTGAGGCAAAGTGGGGTGCTGGTTATAGAGGTGCTCTGAGGCAAAGTGGGGTGCTGGTTACAGAGGTGCTCTGAGGCAAAGTGGGGTGCTGGTAACAGAGGTGCTCTGAAGCAAAGTGGGGTGCTGGTTACAGAGGTGCTCTGAAATCACACAAACGTTGAAACACCTGTAATACTCTGTTATCTATTAAAACATACAGATTATTAAAATCAGGAATCCCACTACCCATTAAATACATATGACTCAAGGAATGACCATGCTGTGGCTCGGTTCTATGTAGAAGGGGGACAATCAAGAAAATAAAGCAAAAACAGTCCTCACTAACTGAAACTCTCTGAATCTGACACTAAACAAAACCCGAAATACCCTGACCGCTTTGCCATGCCTCCTAAACAACGCCTCTCTCAGGAAGCTTCGCAATTCTTCCAGCAAAAATCCATGAGGCCCAAGGAAGATGGCAGCTCCACGTCACAAGGAAGGAGCTCAGGTAGAGAATCTCCACCAGAGAGTGAATCGCAAGCTGTCTCTAAAAAGGACATGGAGGGCATCATTAAAGAACTTAAAACCGCAATCCAAACAATTTATACAAAAATCTTAAGGAAGAAATTAATTCCATTACAGAACACATAGTTGAAATGGCTGAACAAATTGAAGCCACGACTCAAACGCAGGCTCAACACTCCAAGGACATAGCTGCACTACAAACGCAGTCTCAACACTCCAAGGACATAGCTGAGCTACAAACGCAGGCTCAACACTCCAAGGACATAGCTGCACTACAAACGCAGGCTCAACACTCCAAGGACATAGTTGAGCTACAAACGCAGGCTCAACACTCCAAGGACATAGTTGAGCTACAAACGCAGGCTCAACACTCAAGGACCTAGTGCACTACAAACGCAGGCTCAACACTCCAAGACATAGCGAGCTACAAACGCAGGCTCAACACTACAGGACATAGCTGAACTACAAACGCAGGACTCCAAAACTCCAAGGACATAGCTGAGCTACAACGCAGGCTAAACACTACAAGGACATAGCTGAATACAAACGTAGGCTCAACACTCAAGGACATAGCTGAGCTACAAACGCAGCTCAACACTCCAGGACATAGCGTAGCTACAACGCAGGCTCAACACTCCAAGGACATAGCTGAACTACAAACGCAGGCTCAACACTCCAAGGACATAGCTGAGCTACAAACGCAGGGTCAACACTACAAGGACATAGCTGAACTACAACGCAGCTAACAACTCCAAGGACATAGCTGAACTACAAACGCAGGCTCAACACTCCAAGGACATAGCTTGCACTACAAAAGCAGCTCAACACTCCAAGGACATAGTTGAGCTACAAACCAGGCTCAACACTCAAGGACATAGTGAGCACTACAAACGCAGGCTCAACACTCCAAGGACATAGCTGAGCTACAAACGCAGGCTCAACACTCCAAGGACATAGCTGAGCTACAAACGCAGGCTCAACACTCCAAGGACATAGCTGAGCTACAAACGCAGGCTCAACACTCCAAGGACATAGCTGAGCTACAAACGCAGGCTCAACACTCCAAGGACATAGCTGAGCTACAAACGCAGGCTCAACACTACAAGGACATAGCTGAGCTACAAACGCAGGCTCAACACTCCAAGGACATAGCTGAACTACAAACGCAGGCTCAACACTCCAAGGACATAGCTGAACTACAAACGCAGGCTCAACACTCCAAGGACATAGCTGCACTACAAACGCAGGCTCAACACTCCAAGGACATAGCTGAACTACAAACGCAGGCTCAACACTCCAAGGACATAGTTGAGCTACAAACGCAGGTGCACTCAAAACTAGAAAAGTTGGAAAACTACGAAAATAGATCCAGGCGGAATAACATAAGGATCAGAAACGTGTCTGAGGAAAAAAGTAACGACATTCTGGATGCTTGTTTGTCAAGGCTCTTTACCTCTCTTGTCCTGGCCCTGACAGAAAAACAGCTTCAAGCTCACAGAGCTTCAAAGCCCAAAAACCTGGCGACGGACAAACCTCATGACATTATTGTCCGACTTCACTACTTCCGAATAAAGGAAGAAATTCTGAGAGCATCCAGGGTGCAAAGCCAAATAAAATTTGAAGGGTCCACATAACTTTTCCCAGAGCTGGCTCAAGCCACACTAGGCAAACGTCGGGAATTCCGCCCGATCACACTTATCCTGCGTGAAAACCGACTCAAATATAGATGGGGTTTTCCCTGCAAGCTATTATTCTCTTATAAAAATACATTCCATGTCCTGGCCTCACCTGAAGTGGGTATATTAACCCTGGAAACACTGGGCCTAAAATAGCAACGCTTTGGAGGCGGCACCCCAGGACACTCGAGGAGCTGCACCGAAACCATGCGATATTTCAGCATTAACTCCACTCCAGACGTCCCCCACTCCACTGTATGGGAAGCCCATAAAACGGTAATCAGAGGGAAATTAATAGCCTTGTCCTCCTGGAAAAGAAAACAGGAAAAAAATCAAATCGATCCCCTAACTAACAAACTGGAAGAATTAGAAAAGCTTCATAAAAGCACTCCCAACAAAACAAATTTATAGCCAAATTATACGAACAAGAGGGGAACTAAACCAATTCTTAGCCGCTAGAGCAGAAAGGGCCATGAGCTGGACAAAACAAAATTTCTCTGACGAGTAATAAAGCAGACAAAATGCTGGCAAATAAACTAAAAGCAAAGCAATGCCAATCTAGAACACACAGTATTCGCACACAAACGGGTGGCAAAACTTATGATCCTGAACATATCTGCTCCGAGTTCAGAGATTTTTATGCAGCTCTTTACAACTTCCCAGAGAAGCGAAGGAGGACCTCAGAACCTCAATTGTCAGCAGACATTGATTTGTTCTTGTCCAAATGCAATCTTGGTGAGGATATCCAAACTCTCAGGTGAGGATATTTTGCCGCTAGAAGCCCCAATTACATAATTGGAGATATCTGATGCGATCAAATCCCTTAAGGGGGGGGAAAGCTCCTGGTCCGGATGGATTTTCCAATCTCTATTATAAAAAAATGCAATGGTCCTTATCCCCCAACTCACCAAATTATTGAACAGTTTTCTAACAGGACAAGCCCCTCCTAAAACAATGCTGCAGGCGTCAATAGCAATTATTCCCAAAGAAGATAAAGACCCCCTAAATTGCTCCAATTACAGACCAATATCCCTACTAAATACAGATATTAAATTATATGCCAACATTATTGCAAATAGACTTAATCCACTGTTGCCTACAATTGATTCATCCGGACCAGGTAGGATTTATAAAAGGGAGACGGGCTCTAGATAATACTAGACGTCTTATTAACCTTACTCACATAGCTCACCAGTCGAAATCCCCGGCCTTCCTATCATCACTAGATGCTGAAAAGACTTTTGACCGTCTTAACTGGCAGTTCATGTTCTCTACCCTAAAAAAAACAAAAATGGGATTCAGTGAAAAATGTATAGATAGTATCAAAATTCTATATAGCTCCCCTTCGGCCACAGTCAAAACCAATACAGTCAACTCCTCCTTATTTCCCATAAATAACGGAACTCGCCAAGGATGTCCCCTGTCCCCTCTCTTATTTGCAATATCCATTGAGCCATTAGCAGCCCTAATTAGAAACAACCCCAACATCTTAGGAATTCATGTTAAAAACCATGAATATAAGATAGCTCTATTTGCCGATTATATAATATTGTCCCTCACAAAATCGTTAATTTCACTCCCTAACCTATTCCAGAATTTGTATTCCTTTGGTAAGCTCTCAGGCTATCAAATTAATCATACGAAATCGGTAGCTCTAAATTTTCCCAGCCACACAGTCAAACTCATCCAAACCAATTTTGACTTTAAATGGGATCCCCATAAAACTAAATACCTAGTTATCCATCTCACCAAAGATAACAACCCACTGTATAAATATAATTATGCCCCTCTTTTTAAACAAATATACAAAGATCTATCCCATTGAGATTCCTACCAGATATCCTGGTTCGGTAGGATCACATCGATAAAGATGAATATCCTCCCTAAGATTCTATATTTTTTTCAGAAACTACCAGTTAAAGTCCTGGACAAATAATTGCACCTACTACAAAGTAGAATCATTCGCTACATTTGGCAAAATAAAAAGCCACGGATTAAAAGATCCATTGTATATCGCCCCAAGTCACAGGGTGGATTGGCGCTTCCGGAGCTCAAGAGATATTACAAAGCAGCTCACCTAGGACAATTAATCAGTTGGCATGATAACCCAACTGAGAAAAGATGGGTAGAAGTGGAAGATTTGATTTGCCACCCTGAGGAGCTCCGGCATATCCTCTGGCTGGGAAAGAACAGTAGGCCACAGTCCGTATATAAAAATCCAGTTTTAACCTTTTCATGTAATTTGTGGGATTGCCTTAAATCCAGAAACAACTTGACCACCCCCTTCTCCATGATGTACCCTTTGTTCTCAAAATCTTCTTTTTCGCCAGGTTACAAAAAGAACCAACCAAATCTATGGACGCAGCATGTAGTTAGTTGGGTGAGAGATGTGATGGATTTACATTACTATTAAGACCTTCCCTACAATACAATCACAATGTAATATATTCCAAATACCACATTTTATAGATATCTGCAGCTTAGACACCTCATCAAATCTAAATACAAAGAAAAAATACCACTAAAAATGACCCAATTTGAATCCTGGTGTAACCCCCAATCTCGAACCAAGGGAATCACCTCTGTCCTCTCCATGCATCCCTAGTGACCCTAAAGCAGACAATTATATGTTGGCATGGGAAACTTGGCGAGATATTTGGGAAGCAGCAGGTAAAAACTCCACCTGTGTAGTTATTAAGGAAAATATATATAAAATCCTATATCGTTCATACTACACCCCGGTAAAACTAAATTCAATTTACCCAAGTGTATCACCTATGTGTTGGAGGGCGTGTGATGGCCCGGGTTCCATCCTACATATCTGGTGGGAATGTCCTAAAATTAAACACCTATGGGACAAAATTCTTCAATTGGCAGAAGAGGTATCTGGCTTCCGTAATCATAGAAACCCCCTCATTGTGATTCTGGGGGCGCCAATTCCCAATTTAAGCAACATCGAGTCTAAATTAATCCCTCATATCTTTTTATGCAACAAGATGCTCCATTGCTCGCTTCTGGAAACATAAACCCCGCCCCCTTTCCAGTGTGCTTGTAATAAAATATGGGATGTGGCGTACCTCGAGAGACTGACGTCTTATCTCCACGACTCCGCCAATAGATTTATTGATACTTGGGAGCCCTGGTTCACACACTTTCATAAACAAATACGATTCTAGGTGATATATGGATCTACTGGAGTCCTAATGCTGAAGGAATATATCTAAATGTTAATAGTGGCACTTTATGTCATGTACTTGTCTTAGGCCAGGTCCCCACTGGCTACTGCAGCGCCCGCTGTGGCGGACGCTGCAGGGACAAGAGCCGCCCCTCAGTGGGACCGTGCCCGCTGCGAGGGGCGGCCGCTGCGCTGAGAGAAACTCCTGCTCTCAAGAAAATTGAGATCAGCAGTCTTGACGGAGCGCTAGGCCACGCAGCCCGGCGGTTCAGCCAATGAGGGCGAACCTGCCGGGTGACGTCACGGCCGCGCCCCCGTCACGCCCTCCCCCCGTCTTTTTCCCTGCAGCTCTCTGCAAACCGGGGGACTCGGCTGCACGTGCCGCCTGCCTCGCAGCGGGGCTGCAGCCTTACAACCCGCATTTCCCCCCCCCCCCCTTCCCCAATATTATTTAACCCCAATTTCTTGTCCTGTAAATGCGTTATGTGATATATGTTAAATATCTTGTGAATCTGTCTTGAAAACGCTAAATAAAAAGTAACCAAAAAAAAAATGCCATAAGTATTTTCTCATAGACTGGGGCAGACGGGGAGAGACTGGGGCAGACGGGGAGAGACTGGGGCAGACGGGGAGAGACTGGGGCAGACGGGGAGAGACTGAACAGACGGGGAGAGACTGGGCAGACGGGGAGAGACCTGGCAGACTGGGGGAGCGATGTGGTTCTTACCTGTCGTCACATTCTAGGTTCCTATGATTGTGTCGGATCCTCCGGTACTTTTCTGTTCCAGAAGCATTTGGAGGAACAATGTATGTTTTATTATATTTGATCTTGTGGGGTTCAGTGTTCGGCTCTTGGTTTGCTCACCCTTCTGGTGGTGAAAGGGTTAATGAAGGAGGCAAATGTTATTATTTCATCGCAATACATATTGATACGCGAGACTGCGTCATCGCTACTGCAAGGATCTCACGTTTACACACTTACTCACCCTCGCTCAGGTTTGTACGGTCATAGCCTGCACGTATGGGACTGGACCCGCCACACTCAGATACAGACGATTGACCTGGGGGAGGAAGGGCTAATCCCGCTGGAGGTCCGATTCCTGCACAATCCTGATGCAGACCAAGGCCTGGTGGGCTGTGCCCTGAGCAGCTCCGTCTTCCGCTTCTACAAGACCCAAGTAAGAACAGAACCGGGGGTGGGGGATATGGGGGAGGTCTAGGAGTGAATGGCAAGGAGAGGAGATAAGGGGGAGAGAAGGAGGACATCTGGGGGAGACGGGCAAGGAGAGGAGGAGCAGATCTGGGGGAGACAGGCAGGGAAAGTAGGAGGAGGATATCTGGGGGAGACATGCAACAGGAGGAGGTCTGGGGAGATGGGCAAGGAGAGCAGTAGGAGGTCTGGGGGAGACAGATGGGGTTAGAGGGAGGTAGGAGCGGACTGGTATATAGAGAGAGGCAGGAGCAGACTGGTATAGAGAGGGAGGCAGGAGCAGACTGGTATAGAGAGGGAGGCAGGAGCAGGCTGGTATAGAGAGGGAGGCAGGTGCAGGCTGGTATAGAGAGGGAGGCAGGAGCAGGCTGGTATAGAGAGGGAGGCAGGAGCAGGCTGGTATAGAGAGGGAGGCAGGTGCAGGCTGGTATAGAGAGGGAGGCAGGAGCAGGCTGGTATAGAGAGGGAGACCGGTGCAGACTAGTATAGAGAGGGAGGCAGGCCTATGAGGGGCTGAAAGCAACATAAAGGGAGAGCGTCCCAGGGCTGTAGGTACCCTCTGTCTGTGTCACCGTGTTGTGGGAGGGACGGCTCTTTAAACTATTGATCTTGTTTGACTATCACCCAGTAGTGAGAAGGACAGACTGAATGGGCATGGGTACTTTCTCATTGTCACTATCCATCAGTAGGGGGGTCACACTCGATGAGCCATATGAACCCTGTGTCACTGTGTCTGTCACCTCCTCATTGGTCTCTTCTTGCTATAGGATGCCACGTGGGCAGCGGAAAAGGTGATCCAGGTGCCAAGTAAGAAGGTGGAAGGCTGGATGCTGCCAGATATGCCAGGTGAGTGGTGGGCACAGGGAGTTAGTGTACTCACATAATTACCTTATGACACACTGTGACAGGGCAGAGCCCCCGTCTAAAAGTGCTTCCACAGAAAGCCTGTATTGGTCTGAGGAATCCAGCAGGGAGCTGGTTAATTGCAGCTACAGACAATTAACCAATCCCCATCTGGCTCATCAGATAAGTAGAAAAGCCTCCTGCTTACACTACAGGGGAGACACCCTGAAAGCAGACCCGTTACATCCAGGACACAGCGGACCCTGGAACCCGCCAGAGGGTGGCCCCAAATGGACACAACCCAGAGACTGACATAAAGAGGCCCCTGCTTACAGGTGCCTCTTTGGACTTTGGTTGTTATTGGCTGGCAAGAGACCTCTCCTCCCAGCCCTGCAGATAGGGACTGGGAGAGTGAGTTATTCCTTACACAGGGATAGGCTGTTTATTTATTTGTGTGCTTCCTTAAAGCTACGGGCTGAATAAAAGCCATGGGTTATTTTCCCCAAATATGTCTCCCTGGTTGTACCTCTGCACATGTCTCTTACATATACTTAACAACATTAAATAGATATGTCTGCGTGTAGTATGTCTGTCTGCATGTGTCTTTAGAGCAGCTGGGTTTGGAGCAGTTATTAATTCCACTTTTTCCTACTTGTTACTGTCAGATTATGAGAAGTGTGTTTGTGTGGTTCTGGGAGTATTTATATGAGAATGTGTGTGTGTGTGTGTGTGTGTGTGTGTGTGTGTGTGTGTGTGTGTGTGTGTTTCTGTGTTTTGGGAGTATTATTCTCATATTGTGTGTAAGAGAATATGAGCTCACATAATCATAATAATGTCTGCAGGAGTGTAGATGACGGATTCACAGAGTACCAATTGGGACTTTTAAAGGTGTTATAATAAGGCTTATTGTGCCGTTTCCTTTCATCAGGAAATCATCCAAACACAGGGGGGGGGGGTGGGGAACAAAGCTTCTATTCACTTGGGAGTACTCTAGTTGAAAATACCATGTAATTATTCACAACTCCTCCTAAGTCAAGCATGTCTTCGCACCCCAAACATCTAGCATGAAGATACCAGATATAGAGTCCTTAATAATGAAAGTCTTATCGTTAGCTGCTGTAAGAAGTAGCTTCTCTGCTCTCCTGGAACCGCACGCCCGTGCGTGCACAAAATCACATCCGGTTTATTAAGTCTTATTTGGTGTCTTGCAATCAGCTATGCTGTGCAGAGCTCAAGACCGGTCAGCTTCAGAGATCTGTGTTCTCTTGGTCAGTATCTCCTGGGAGACTCAAGAACCCTGCTCTGTCTCCAAAGTTCAGCCCACAAGTGAGCTAAGGAGTCACTTCCTGTCTCACAAGACAGGCTTTTGTAAGCAATCTAATCAGGCAGGTGGTGTTTGTTACTTGACTACCAGCAGTTAACCACCACACTGCTGGATTAGAGGCACATTACTTGAACAGGGATAACTCCCCTGTTACATACCTCCCCTGTTTGTGGGAAGCTCGGGCTTGCCACGGCCAAAGCCCATCCTTCCACTCTCATTCTAGATATCTCTGTGACTTGAATGAGAGTGGATGGAGGAAGAGAACCCTCAGTCCTGCTGGGATTGGAGCCCTTTCTCCAGTTTATTCGTGTCTCCTCCTGAAGGTGTTTGAGATCAGCACCCCTCAGTCGCTCGAGGAGGACTTTTTCTAAGTAAAGTCTTTTTACCGAGTGCGCGGTCATGAGATTTCTGTTGCGTCGGGCACTCCTCTTTTTGTAGTCAAACTGTATGGCAACAGTTTTAGAGCAGTTAGGACTAGCCCTTAGAGTTTTCCGCTTTTGAAGCGGTCTTTCTGCACCTCCTCCACACAACGGAGTCGCCAGTTCAGCTTCTTTGGGACTGAGTTGCACCTCCACCGCCCTTTCCAGAGAACGTCCTATCTTTTCAGCTTCCTCAGCTAAGGATTCTTCTGGCTTTGATTCTGCACTCCTACCTCTGTTTGTTGCCTGTTGGGCAGCTGTAGGTTTGGCTAGTGCTTTCTTAGGTGGCTCAAACTTCATAATCTTGTTTTGAAGGTGCATGGAGTCCCCAACTCTCACTGTACCCTTGTCCTCACAGGCATTAGTTACTGTGGGATACTGGTGCTTGGGCAGAGCCAATACTTGTCCTTGTAGGACTGTAATCTCATCCGCAAGAGATCCCTGCTTTTTGAGTGCGTCTTGCAAGTCTCTTCTCAGGGAATTTATCTGCGTACTTTGCTTTCTCTGAGTCTGTATCAGTGTCTCCTTCATATTCTGGAGCTCTGTAATTTTTTTCGGCAAGGTTGCTGCTGCGTCTGTTTTCTCCTTGGTGTACTTACTCAAGGGAATGGAACAGTCTCTCTGTCTCTCCAGCTCTTGCTCCAGTTTCTGAGCCTTCTCACATTCCCTCTCATACAGAGTCACCTGGTATTGAAGCTCCGCTTCCAACGATGCTCTGAAGACATGCAGCGTGGCCTTTAGCTCCTCATACTGCTCTGTGGGGACGTACTGGGTATTCAGACGTTCCTGCAGCGCTTGTACCTCTTTAGCTGCCTGCAGCTTTTCTTCCTGCAGCGTTTGCTGCTTCTCCTCAGCATACTGGAGGTGTGTACGCAGACCTTGCAGTTGGTTCTGCAGTCGGTGCTCTGCGTCCCTTGAAATGTCCAACTCCTCAGTGAGACTGTAGTTCCTTTCTGGAAACTTCCAGGTCTGTGCGGCAGCTGTTGGTCTCATGATGTGAGGCATCCAGTGCTCTGTGGAGTGTCTGAACCTCTTTCTGAGATATGTCCACCTCTATCAGGACACTGTTGACCTCCTGTTGTGAGGCATTCAGCTCTATGCGAAGAGTGTGAACCTCTTGCTGGAAGACTGTCATCTGCTTCAGTGCCTCCTCATACTTCCGCTTTAGCGTAGCCACCATTTTATCAGATTGGCTCTTGCTTTTCATCCATGGCGGAAATAGTAGCATTTGCAGTATCTAGCTCAGTCTTGAGATCGTCCAATTCTGTCCTGGCTAAAGAGTAAATTGTGAGCACATCTTTTGGTAGCCTCACGTTATTTTTCTGTAGCTCTGTGTAACCATCTTCCTTTTGATTCAATTGTTCACGGAGCATATCACAGTCATGCCTGGCATTTTTCAGGGCATCTTCAGGGCTGGTCAAGGGATCGTCACTCACTGGTTCCGGCTCCACTTCCCTGGGATGGTTGGTTGAGGGTTCCTCACTGTTGGCACTGGACAGACACTTCTTTAGGCTTCTGCCTTGGGCCCTCTGGATATTCGGTTAACCGCAGGACGAATTCTCCATTTTTTCTAGGCTGCAGGGCAACTCGGTCCCCCTTTTCCTCCACAGGATCTGCGGACGTGTCTGTTCCTTCCACGGTAAGTGAAGAACCGCTTTTCTTTTTCCGCTTTTTTGTTTTGGATGACTCCGTCCCATCCGGAATACTTGGGTCTCCTTCTTTATTTGATGCTTTAGCAGCTTTATTATATACGCCAGGCTTTTCTTGCAGTTGCTTTAGCTGTCAGAAATATTGGGTGATCTGCTGCTCCCGCTCTCTCTTGTCGACCATATTCGTCATCATAGAGGGCGGTTTTTTCTGTTCGTGCCGAGTTCAGGCACCCCCACCATTCTTGGGGTGTTTTGTGGATGTGACTCGGTTCGGGTTCCCCGTAAGAGATGTCTTCCTCTTTATTGGACTGGAAGGGCCACTCTTCCGTGGGGTAGGGTTCATTACAGGAACGCTGCATCTTGTCCTCCATTTTTAGGCTATCGGGTGCAATTTTCTTCCTGACCTCAGGAGGCGCTATTGCAGCTGTTGCCACTGTATTTGCTAGAACCCCCAATTGTGGTAGTCCTACAGATGGGCATATTTTGCTTGCAGAGGTCGTAGCTCTCACAGGCATCTCTGTAGACTTTTCTTTCTTGGATAATTTATTTTTATTTTTTTCAATATCAGCAGTACTGTGCATGCATTTTCTCTTATCAGGTATACAAGATGTGCAGTTGCTAGGGAAAAAAGTTTATTTGCTTTACACCATTTACTTGCTAGGTGTAATCTCTCATTAGGTATGCTGAATGTGTAGTTGCTAGGAAAAAACTTCTGTTTGCTTTACACCATTTACTTGCTAGGTGTAATCTCTCCGCTTCAGCAACAGAATTTGGTTTTCTGCCTGAGTTCAGTAATTTTCAGTCTCATCTTTGGGTATTATGGCATTCACACTTCACACTTTGGGTGTCTGTTTTTGCTCCCAAGATATATATAGAGAGACTTTTTTTTTTTACCTGCAGAAAAAAAAAACATTCTTTGCAGTGGACTATTTCTTTCATTCCCGGCAGGGTGACTCAACACTCAGCAATTGGCTTTGAAAAACCTTTTTCCCCTATAGGGCAATTTTACACTCAGCATTTGTTTGCTAAAAATTCCCCTGCTTCAGCACAGTCTTGTATCAATTTTCACACTTTTCTGCATATACTCCATTCACAGCTGGTAGCCCTATTCGGTGTGGCAACCTTTATTTGCAAAATCAGTACCACTCGTGGGTCACCATCTGTATTCACTGCTTCAGCGAAACTTTTGAAAACAACAAACACCTATCCCTTTTTAAGGGCTGACTCACTTCTTGAACCCTGACTATGGCTGGAAGGCAAAACCCCTATTTCAATGACCATATTACACTTTGTGATAGGCAAAATAAGGTTAGCTGTTTCAGCAGTCTCTCTCCTCTTGGGATTGGGGCAAAGAGTCCATCTGTGTTTTTTTTTTTTTTAAGTTTCAATGCAGTGTAAGTTTCAGTGGTGTGTCCCTTTAACTCTGATCTCTGCTGCATGAGGTTTTTTCTAAGTTGCTCAGACTTATTTGTAGGCAAAAAGCATAAAAAAAATTTCACATAAAAATCTCCGGTCCTTTTTAACTTCAAAGACACCTCTCATCTCACTTCGGACACCATATGTAGACGGACGCTCACAGAGGTACACAATTGGAGACTTTTATAAGGTGACATTATAATAAGGCTTTATTGTGCCTTTTCCTTTTCATCAGGAAATCATCCAAACACAGGGGGGGTGGAACAAAGCTTCTATTCACTTGGGAGTATCTCTAGTGAAAATACCATGTAATTAATTCACAAGTCCCTAAGTCAAGCATGTCTCGCAGCCCCAAAACATATAGCATGAAATAAGCAGATATAAGCAGTCTCTTAATAATGAAAGTCTTATCTGTTAGCTGCTGTAGAGTAAGCTTCTCTGCTCTCCTGGAACCGCACCCGTGCGTGCACAGAAAATCAGCATCCAGGTTTAGAAGTCTTATTTGGTGTCTTGCAATCAGCTATGCTGTGCAGAGCTCAAGACCGGTCAGGTCCAGAGATCTGTGTTCTCTTGGTCAGTATCTACTGGGAGACTCAAGAACCCTGCTCTGTCTCCAAAGTTCAGCCCACAAGTGAGCTAAGGAGTCACTTCCTGTCTCACAAGACAGGCTTTTGTAAGCAATCAGGCAGGTGGTGTTTGTTAATTGACTACTAGCAGTTAACCACCACACTGCTGGATTAGAGGCACATTACTTGAACAGGGATAACTCCCCTGTTACAAGGAGATATCATGGTGTCAGGTCAACTCTCTTCTCTCCCCACCCACATTCCCCTCCTCCCCAGGACTCATCACATCCATCCTGATCTCTCTGGATGATCGCTTCCTGTACTTCAATAACTGGATGCACGGTGACATCAGACAGTATGACATCACAGACATGAGACACCCCAAACTGGTGGGACAGGTGAGTCAAAGGGGCAGAGATGGCAGCGGCGAGGGAGAGGGAGATGGCGGGATGGTGAGACAGCAAGAGAGACTGATAGAGACAGCATATGGATATTATCAGTTGACCCAACCCTTGTGCTGCAGACCGGCACTCTCCCGTGGTTTAGCAGTCTCACCCCACTCTCTCAGTCCTGCCCTCTCGCTCACCCTGTCTCTGCTCCGTCTTCTCCCCCTTTCTCACAGGCCTTTCTTGGGGGCAGCATTGTTAAAGGGGGCAAAGTGACTGTGCTGCAAGATACGGAGCTAACATCCCAGCCGGACCCTCTGGTGCTGAAGGTGAGCCCACAAAACCTGCCCCCAAACATCCCCATGTCATTACAGTAACTGGGCTTTCCTTGTCTCTGCTTTCCGCATTTCCGCTGCCCCTCCATATATCTCCTCTGTCTCTCTCTCATTTCTGCCACTCCTCATATCTAATCTCTCCCCTGTCTCTCTGCTCAGGGCTGTCTCCATTCTGCTCATCATATCTAATCTCTTCTCTCTGCTCAGAGCTGTCTCTTTCCTGTCCCTTGCTCTCTCCTCATCTCCCACTTTTGAAAGAAAGCCCCCCTTCCAAGTGACGCACCTCAGCAGACCCCCTTAGAGCTGTAACAGTAATGTGCCCCCCATCTGTGTATCTGCCAGGGGAAGAAGATTACTGGGGGGCCTCAGAAGATGCAGCTCAGCCTGGATGGGAAGAGACTGTATGTTACAAACTCTCTCTTGAGCACCTGGGACAAGCAGTTCTACCCGGACATGGTCAAGTAAGATCCCCCCCCACCCTGTGTGTCAGTGTATTATATAATAATAATAATAATAATAATAATAACCCTGTGTGTCTGTGTATTATATAATAATAATAATAACCCTGTGTGTCTGTAATAATAAAAATAATAATAACCCTGTGTGCCAGTGTATAATATAATAATAATAATAATAATAATAACCCTCTGTGTCTTGTGTATAATATAATAATAATAATAACCATGTGTGTCTGTGTATAATAATAATAACCCTGTGTGTCTGTGTATAATATAATAATAATAACAACCCTGTGTGTCAGTGTATATAATAATAATAATAATCCTGTGTGTCAGTGTATAATATAATCAGTGGTTGACAAATCACCAAAAAATCTACTCGCCACACAAAAAAATCTACTCGCCACCTAGTACCAAACGTGTGCTGCTTGGGCCAATATTTACTCGCCCGGGGGTTAAATCCACTCGCCCGGGGCGAGCAAATGTATAGGTTTGTCGAACACTGAATATAATAATAATAATCCTGTGTCAGTGTATAATATAATAATAACAATAATAATAACCCTGTGTGTCTGTGTATAATAATAATAATAATAATAATAACTCTGTGTGTCTGTGTATAATATAATATAATAATAATAACCCTGTGTGTCTGTGTATAATATAATAATAATAATAACCCTGTGTGTCAGTGTATAATATAATAATAATAATAACAACCCTGTGTGTCTGTGTATAATATAATAATAATAATAATAACCCTGTGTGTCAGTGAATAATATAATAATAATAATAACCCTGTGTGTCAGTAATAATAATAATAATAACCCTGTGTGTCAGTGTTTAATATAATAATAATAATAATAACCCTGTGTGTCTGTGTTTAATATAATATAAAAATAATAATAATAATAACCCTGTGTGTCTGTGTATAATATAATAATAATAATCCTGTGTGTCAGTGTATATAATAATAATAATAATCCTGTGTCAGTATATAATATAATAATAATAATCCTGTGTGTCAGTGTATAATATAATAATAATAATAACCCTGTGTGTCTGTGTATAATAATAATAACCCTGTGTGTCTGTGTATAAT
>WSYH01005811.1:0-41967 GCA_036426205.1 Ascaphus truei
AAACACCATCCACAGTAAAGATATAGGCAAATGGAAATATTACTTTGTTCATTTGCTGGTCTTCGACCAGGTCTGCAACCCTATTGTTTTTGTCTTCACCCATTATCGCCAGCCAACACAGCACTTCTCCACGCATCAAGGGATTCTGGGAAATGACATGCAAAATGGGCACACACAGTGCCACCGTTTTGTGTCAAAGGCTCATATAGTTACACGAGCACCCTTTAAGCCAATGCCTGCTGTTTAACACAGCTTTTAAGCATAGGTGGAGGGCCGTGAGATTGCAAAGACAGTAACCCACTCACAGGACATGTTTCAACTTGAGGGGTATCATCAAGTGTGGGGTTGGTTTTGTGCGGCTATGTGGTTGAGACTAAGAGTAGGTATTCACCACACTTATTAAGGTTTGGGTGCGGTAAAAAAGGTGACAAATACCCTCCTTTTGCTTATTCTGTCACGTAAGTAGTTATGGATAGCTACAGAGCAGTGGGCAGGTTATCCTGGGGTTCCCCCCCCCCCCCCCACCTCTGGGTTATAATAGCCTATCAGGTTGCAGACAGTGTGCCCGTTCCCCTTACTACATTAAGGAGGATGCACTTCCAAATGTTGGGAATTTACCTCAGCCTCCCGTGGGGGGAGAGAGGGGCGTTCAAGTTCCTCACGGCTGGGAGTGAGAGGCCTCAGGCCCCTTGCGTGGTGTGAGTGAGGCTAAGATCTGTGCAGAGCACAGGCCTCAATATCACCCTTCTGCCAGCACCATCCAGGGTGGGAACCATTCTCCACTATGATGAACCAAACTGCAGTACGGGCACACATTATAAAGACCCTTTTTATATACTTCTGTAGCTAGTGCGTCTATTGGGCAAGAGGTATGTGGGAAAAGAAAGGACTGTCATGGCTGGACTGCATCCAGCTCTGTGGAAGGCCTACTGTGACTGAGTGCTGACACCGATTAAGCTGAACTTGAGGATCACCAAAAGCCCCGTCTGTTTATCCCATACACGCGGCAGCCATTTCCTGGGACCCTCCAGGAGGGGGGGGGGAAGTGCTACCAGTGGAGGCGCTGCTGGATTTGCAAGCAACAGGGGCAGGCTTTTCAGGATATTGCCCGTGGCAGCAAAAAAAGGGGCTGGCCTGCCAGTGCCCCTGATTGATCCCCCAGGGGAACCTGGGCACCTCCGGTTAAGGACGGGGGGGGCCCATTGGCTGGACCTCCCCCGGGGAGGGTGTTGCCTCGGGACTCTTTCCAAAGAGGAAGGAGAGGTGGGTTGGGGAGTACCTGAGGGCATGTTACCAGGGAGCATGTGTACCCTGCAATATCGGAATAGGGAAAGAGGGCCTCTTTTCAGTTGGTAGGCTGGGGAAACACCCCTGACAGGAAATCACAGAGAGTGTGTACCCTTCAAGTTGAATAACAGAAAATTTGGCGGTGGGTAGGGGCCTTTTTAGTTGTTGCTGGGGACCCTGGGTACAGGAAAAATGTGCACCTGGGGAATGCAAACGTGGGGGAATGATCCAGGGAGCAGGTACCCATCATTTTATCAAAAAAGGGCGACAGGGCCAGTTCAGTTGAGCTGGGGGACCTGTGTACCTAATTTCTATTGATTCTTTAAAGGAAAATATGAGGAACGGGCCCATGATGTATCCACCAGGGATCTGTGTACCTAATTTTAGGGGACGTGCCCGTGTCGGCGCTAAAATGGAAGTCCTAAAGAGGTGTGCGCAAACAAAGATGGCGTTCCCGATGCAACATGCATGGGTTTTGCAAAAGCAAGCTACAGTCTGCAAAAAACAATCCCAATGCTGTTTGTCAGCAAAGAAGCTGACACCGCCCATCAATGTGGACTGGCTCACCGGAGCCAAAAGTCAATCTTGGTCCGCCTGCCCCCGCTCCTGTGTTCCACCTGGGGGGGGGCAAACACCCAGAATGAATCCAGGACTTGTCTCTTTGTAGGGAGGAGTTTAAAAAAACCTGCTGTACTTTTTTAGTTTGCGCAGGATGTGAGAGGAGAGAAGAATGCCTTGCTTTGCTTAGATGTACTCTATTCTACTTAATCTCAAGAAAATGTCGGGAGTTGGAGCCTGAACAAATTATTTTTTGCTAGGGGGTAACCTGAGTAAGTCACTGTATATGGGAAAAAACACTTGCGCTTGTGTGGCCCCAATGACGGGCTTCCAGGGGGTGGACACCAGCCCCCCTACCCACGTGTGCCGCAAGGCTGGGGCTTACATTGCGGCCGACCAGCCCTCTGTCACCCTTCCTTCCGCTTGTCGTTCCAGCCAGTGACCAGGCTTCACACCATCCGGTGAGCGGCCCGCTGGGGTCTGTCCTAACAACCGTGTACCTGCCAGCCTATGACTGGGTCTACTGTGTGGGATGGAGCATGCGCCAACTTATACTCTTGGCAGGGCCACCGTGAGCCTATTGTGTCATGTGCTACCTGATCAACCAGGCCCAGCATTTCTTGTTCCTGTGAGAGCTTCCATGCTCCAAGTCCCGATGGCTCCAGGACTGGAAAACGGTGTCGGTGGCGCAGGGAGGGGGTGAGTTTTTGACTGCCTCCTTGGGGGTGTTGGGTTGTTGCTCACCTGGTGGCGCGGAGCCAGCTGCTCAATGACAGTGCTTTGCCGGGGATGCGAGGCCCGCCCCACATCACAGCCAAGAGGAGGTGTCCGGGTCCTGCATCTTCTGAAGGAGAAGAAGAAGCAAGAGTCAAGACACCTGCAAGAGAAAAGAGTTCCCCAACTTGTGTCTGCCGGGCAGAGTCCAGATTCCAGCAATGTCATATGAAGCCGTGGTCAGCGGCGGTGTTTTTTGTTGGTGTTAAAGGATCCGCCCGCTGAGGGAAACTCTGTGGAAACTAGTATGGACATATCTACCTTCAGATGGGTGGAACCCCATCGTCTTCACATCAAAAAAGGAGTCCGCTTGCGGCTTACCATATGGGATCCAGGAGGAGCCATTGGTTTCGGCTTTGCTGCGGGGGTGATGTACGTCCTGCGGACAGAAGCCGGATGTGGACGTAATCGCCGCCGAACCGAAATTGTGCTCCCCAGGGTCAGAAGCCTCAAGAGACATTGCGGTCAGGAGTTCTGGCGGTGAGGTGCTGGCGTGAAGCTTAACATTGCCCCCCTACTCCACCACGACCTGCTATGACGGAAGAGGTCATCGAACACAGGGGATCCTTTAACAATGCCCCTGTACACCCCAGAGGGGTTGTGCCGACCCAAGTCATCATACTCGGACTGGTCATGGACACGGATAAGCCAAGTTTCACAGCCCCATCAACCAGCATTGCTTTGCATCTAAGTGAAGCAAACCCTGAGAGCATTGTGCCAGGGACCATGCTAGGCGGCCTATACCCTTGACCTGGTAAGTCACTAGTTTCAGCCCTCCGGAATCCAATTTAGAGTGACAAATTCCCCAAGTGATAAATCTGTCCCCTGAGAATATCAACGGATTAAAGGGACTGGGAACCTTGGTGGGAAGAGATGGGTGGTACAGAGATGACTGAGGGAAGAAAATACCGATGCCCAGCGGAACTGGGTAGCTAATCCCCGGGGTCATTCAGGTCGTTAGATGGAATCATTCCTTGTCCCAAACTGGCAGCTTACATCTGGTGTCCTCCCAGCATGGACACAAGGTCCGGGTCCAAATATAGAACCTCAAGCCCGGGGAGGGAAACACCTAAGTGGGGGGAACCCAATGTTTCAGGGCACGTTGCCAGTTTAAAAGGACCCGGGCTACTGATGGTGTATGGTCCTATATCGATCATGGTGGGAGGAAGGTCAACTGTCACCTGAGGAAATAGCTGAACAGGCCCTCATACGGCAGACTAAGAGCCCATGACACTGATGCATATAGGATATATATATATATATTTATGGGAATAAGACACAGAAGAACAGGAATCCCCCAAATTAGGCACCTAACCATTACACGAAATGTATTGCACAGGGTTTGAGTTATTTGGCTCCTTTTTCTCCCCTGTGTCTCCCCCTTGTTTAAGATTTCCTATTTTGATGTGTGCTTTTATTTCAAAACATATAAGTTTTAGTCATCTTATATCTTTGCTTTGGTCTCCCTGTTATTGCTTAATTATGCATTAGGAGTATTCGGGGTGCCCTTTTCGATTAAGTTATTGTATCACCAAATTTATTTTAGGGTATTAGTTGATACTTATTAAACTCCTTCGCTGTACAGTTTAGTTCCGTGAAATTTCTTGATTGTTGTATACGGTATATTCTCTTGTACAGGGTTCGGTCATATTGTGTAGTCTGCCATTAGTGGGTTTACTGTTTTTAAATTGTTAGTGTGTCTATTGCTCATCATTAAAAATCGATGCCATTTTTTAAATTTTGACTTGGTTCCGGATTTTTGTTCTCTTATATATATTTTCTTATCTTTGAGGTTTTTTGTGAGCTGCTATATTAAGGGAATTCTGTAGTATCTCTTTTTGGTGGATATATATATAAACACTATTCACAGGTCCCAAGGAAGTTCTTCCGAAAACATCTCTCTCAAATATATATAATATATATATATAGAATATATATATATATAATATATATATATATTGAAGAGAGATGTTTTGGACGGAAGTTTACCCCCCTGGAGGAGACACAGAGGAGGGGGGATCTCCACTGTGCAAAGTGTTTATTTATGTTTAGAATAAAACAATTCTAGATCCTAGGAGGCGGTGCGCAAAAGTGGGGCACGGGCGGTGCAGAGGCACCGCGGCCCTTCCCCCAAAACCATTAAAATAAAATGACGCAGGCAGTTGTCATGTGGAGTGACGTCACATGCTGTCTCCCATGGCAACGGGGGGTCACGGACATTGTGTCATGTGACCCTGCGGCGTTCCATTGACGCCACCAAACTAGGTAAGGGGGGTGAGATTGAGAGGGAGCCGGCAGGGGAGAGCAGCTCAAAAAGTTTGCGTCCCTTGTCCTAGGTAAGGGCAAGGACCCCTTTATTGGTGTATAGGAAACAATAGTTGCCCCTACCCAGATAGTGTCCCCAGTAATGGCTCCAGTGATGTCAGGTAGAGAAGACTAGCTAGAATAGGTTCCCCAAGCTGCAGCCCCGAGGTATAGCTGGATCAGCCCCAATCGGAGGGGTCCATAGCTGGAATCTCACCCAGAAGAACGAAAGATATGATGAGATAGCATCAGTAACCGAGCAGAGGGGCAAATCCATTAAATTCCACTAGCGGGCAGAGGATTGGGTGCAAGCTAGGAATAGAGGAATACAGAAAACAACAGCATAAAAAAACTTACGAGGACTAACCAGATGTAACATATATGGGGGGTTGTGATTGAGCTTTAATCGACTATGGAAAAAATAAATGCTGTTAGTATGAAAAAGTTCTTGGCGCCCCTCATTGCCATTTTACTAACGCCGACGAAACTGCACGAATCCAGCACCTGACAACGGGAATGAGGACTGAGTAAGTAAGCCAATGAATGAATGAGGCACTTTCTTAAAACTCATTTAGGAGGCCGGGCCAGGACGGGGCTACAATATATATTGGGAATACAACTGACCAAAATTGAAGCTATGTAGGCCTTGGCAGCAATGGACACTTTTTGAATATAATCATCGAAGAATTGAAAATGGGGATGAGCGCATATTTGGAGAACGAAAGGATAACTATTCCCTCAAACACTGTCTACGCTTGTAATAAAAAGGTACATTTGCCAATCTATGTTTATGGTTTTGTTCGTGCACATTATTTACGCAAGCCATCATCGCCCCAAAGAGATAGAAGAAACAATAAGTAACAAGCTCAGATTAGAATAAAAGGGGGAAGAACAAAAATTAGAAACCTTCATTTTCACTGCAGAAAAATAAATAATAAGTGGGGGGACTTTCAGGGGATTGGAATTTTCGAAGGAAAGCCCATAATTAAAAATGCGTGGTTTGTCTAGCATGGATTTTACCTTTCATGTCCTCCTTTTCGTGATCGTAGGACTGTCCATGAGCCCCACATTATGACAGTGCCAAATGTACAAATGAAGTCCAACTTTTCCGTTCATGAAATTGACGTCGTGGGTCCAAGTAAGCAGGACGAAAGTTTGCTGAAGGTTTTTCCTTGCGCCGAGATCCCAGACTTGTCCTTGTAGCTATTATGATGCCTTCAATGGAGGAACAGGAACATAAAGATGATGTCATGGCACGGTATAGTTTCCAGGTTGGTAACAAGGGTATTTGACGCCTAGGCTGAACATTTAGCCAAGAAGAGGGCCCCATCCCTCCAAACAAATAACTTTCAAAATGTATATAGTTCATTAGAATGTTGAATAACGGAGACGGAGGCCCCTGGGCGCCGGTGGTTGCATTGGATGATGAGCTCCAACCCGTCGGAGCCAAACAATTATAAATTCCGGAAGTATTTTTTTGCACGCAAGTTACAAAAAGACAACCTTTCCCAGGGTATGACGAAAGGGGGGGGGGGAGGGGAAAGATACAGAGTAAAGGGGGGATATCAGCGTAATAGGGGGGAGGGTTAAGAGGGATCTGACAGGCGTTCTTAATGTCTATTAAAAGACACAGATCAGGAATAACGGTGAAAGAAGGAGGAGTTTAGATTATTCACAGCTTAAGGTATACGTAGGAGGGTACAGAAGGTTACATAGGGGGTAAAGGTAGGGCCATAAACACAGATATTAGCCAGAGGGAGGTCTATCCCCACGGTCCCCCAGATTACAATAGACTTGTCCCCTTTGTTAGTTTTTACCCATCTTGTCTTTATCCCCTTTTCCACACCTCTCCCGTTAATTTCGGGGTGGGTGGGATCTCTTGCGCAATATCCCTATAGATAGAACCTACCTTATAGACTCATCTCTGATGTCAGTATGTGAGGGTTGTAAAATTTCATATTAGCGTTACTACAATAAGTTATTAGTCCTGATGTACTCCGCGGTACAATAATATAAATATGTTTCAGATTGCTGGTGGGGGGTACTATTTCAGACCATTATCCCGTGAAATGCGGCACGTGTTACAAGTCCCGCAGGAGACCACCAGTCCAACGACTTAAAGTAACTCTTGTCTAATCTATACCTCCTTATTGCTGATTCCACATGCTTTCTTCCAACAGCAATATGATTTTCAATTTATTCGATACAGAGATCTTTTTTCGGTTTACTACTTATCCCTTTTTTACATGTTCTATACAAGACCCACGTTGTATGGGTGTAATTACAAGTATGTGGGAGGATGTATTTACAAGTTTTTTTACTCTTCACGAGAAATCATGTACTATATTACAGCCATATAATTGTATTAGCGATCTATTTTGCGGGCTAATTTTTTTACAATTTTCACTATTAAAATAATCCCACTTCATGATATTTACCTACGAAGTAAATTACGACGTATAACAATTGAATATTATAATTTTTTAACATTTTTGTAATTTTTTACCATTAGCTTAGAAGGTTTATTGCAAGAGCTTTAATAAACCGTTAATCATACCATCAGCAGAGCTAGATGGGTGCTTAACTATATAACATTCATGTCATTGAAATTGATTATGTGTTTATTCATGTTAACCAAGCTTGTGAATATCACATTTGTGTGGTATCAATTATGATATAATATATTGTGTATATTTGATTAATGTGAGGAGGCATTGTAGTGTCCGCTCTTATCACGTTTTTTATGTCGTAAGGTTATCCACTATTTTACTTACAGTTGAGGGAATTTGGGTCCTTCATGTGTAAAACACTTTGAATTAGTTCACCACTAAGTCACATCACTGATTATTAGAGGCTTCTTTGAATCAATTACACTTTTTAAAAGGATTTAAGGATCATTTATTCTCACGCGTGACTTGTATTATGTTGTAAACACAGATCAATTTTATTCAATAATTTATTACATGAGATATGAGGTTTGCAATCAGTTTAAATATTGAATATGGGATTTACAGCTTTTATTGACTATTTAGTTGGCACTTTTTTGGGGCATAAGCAGCTAAAACCAAACCAACAGAATTTTTATTCTCCTGTTTTTTAATCCCTACGAGGAAGGGAGAGGTTCAGGGGTGGTATGGATTTGGCCCTTGTATGTATAATATCACAAGGGCACCATCCACTCCCAATCTACGAACCTGAGGAAGCCCGAAGAAAGGGCGCCAAAAACGCATTGTTCAAGACCTCTGCTAGCTAGTTTTGAACTAGTGAAGCCACCGACAGGAAAAAAAAGCAGGGCCAGAGGGAGCAAAGGATGTACCGCGAACGCGGGTTAAGTTTTCCCTGCGCCACAAGCGCCCTGAACAACCACCAATCTCTGATGCAGGACACTAGGCTGTTTAAATCTGTTAAGCCCCCTTGGTGTTAGGACCCAGGGCTTTTTGGTTTAATTGTTTTAAATAATATTTTGTGCAACTCTGGATTGGAACTCCAGCGTCTCTTTCATCTGGAAAAGACTGCAGGCCGCAACCGAGGAAAAACAAGAAAAGATACAGGTCCAGATTCGTGGGGCTCACACAGGTCATGTGAGTACTGTAGTATACTTAACTTTACTTTCTTTCCCCTATTCCATTAACCTTGCAATCGTCTATTTTCACAGGAGGTGTACCACTGTGGTGTATGGGTCGGATTTGGTAATGGATGTGGAGGAGGATACGATACCCTCCCAAGATTAACTCAACAATTCCCGTTGGTGAGTGCATGCAGTTTTATTTTACTGGCATTTGTACTTATGTCCCTGTACCACCTTGAACTAAACCGTGGCCCCTCTTGAGTCGGATTTTTATCTCTGAAAACCCCTCTTTATGTTACCAATTCTTTTGTGGGAAACCTTGCTGGCGTGGTACGTAGTACGAAGAGACTTACCATCAAGAACCAAGAAGAAGAAAAAGAAATTTGGTTTTAAGGAAGATACAGAAGAAGAAGAAAAGAAATAGAAACCCTGATGCGATATACTTACCACAAGGCCGTGTAAGTACTTGTATCATACACTTTCACCATCAGCCATTCCCAACTTTGGGATTTGTATTCCATGTTATTATCCGTCATTCAGATGTATTTCCTTCTGTGCATCCCCCTTTTCCCCTTCGTTATGGACGATTGTTAGGCCATGGCTGGCATAAGGATCTCACTGAGACCATCCCAGATGAGACCCTCCTAAATATATGTTCTCTCTAACAGAAACACAATGCTACGCTGTATGATGCTTTGCTGTTTTTATTTGTGTTTTTTTTAATGTTTTCCCCTCCCACCTTACCCTCATGTGTCTCCCCCCCCCCAACCCCGGCCTCCCTCCCCCCCTTTCTCCCCATGGGGGGAGGAGGACAGACTTCAATAGACCACCTGGAACCTCTCACACGCATCACCAGTCATCCACAGAAGGATATCATCGCCCTGGGAACGGGTAATATTCTGGCTCATGATCTGCACTAACACACCTACTATCATTAGAGGGCCCTTAACATTGTTCACATAATGTGAAGGGGTTTCATAGCCCCATTAAACGTAAAATAGCAATTCGCACAATATAAAGAGGGTGTGGCCGACATACAGTGGCTACAAAGTGTTATTAGAGCAAATGCCGCCGGTTCACCGGGACTTACTCCGGACTGGTGCTGAGAATAGTCATGCGCATCAGCCGCATCAGCCCGCTCCCCTCCATTCCCCCCCCCCTCCAATCCGTGCGCAACTTTATATACCTTCCTGACCCCTACTGCGCCCTGCTGTGCCCCCTCTGTTCCCCGCTCCCCAGTTACCTCCATTCAAAACCTTCAGGGAGTCGGGGATAGACCGGGAGGAACGCCGGGAGGACGGGCCGGCGGGTCACTGACGTGACGTCACCGACGTCACGCGAACGAAGCCGCTTGTCAACGCTTTCTCCACGCTGCCCGCACGCATCCTGCCGTGCGGTTTTGCTCTAATAAAACTTGTCGGTGCTGTATTGATGCTCCAGGAACTCATTTTAGCGACAAGTGCCCCCCGTTATATGGATAAACAATATTCACCATTCTACCTCTCTTCGCCCTGAAAAAGAAGGGAATTGCTATTTCTTTTCCACAAAAAAGATAACCCTTTACCGCTAAGAGAGTTAAAAAGATTAAAGAAGGCCGCTACATTATCCTAACGGTTTCCATACATGACAACCCTATCACCTTAGCACCGTATACACTCCCTGCGAGCAAGACGAAAATTCTTCGACACCTTCTTTCAAACCCTACACCACCTGGCACATGGCCATATCATCATAGCAGGGACATAATATAACCACTTCAGCCACAATAGATAGATCCACTCCCTAAAGAAAACACAGAAAGTACGACTCTCCTGAATTTCAGCCTCCGAAGAACCATTTATCAGATATTTGGAGGGAATTGCACCCGCTGATAAGATTATACGTTTTACTCCCACCCTCACAACTCAAAAGTAGAATCGACTAATTCTTCGTTTCTAGTAGACTGATCCCGTTGGTCGTCTCCGAGCGTGGTAATCCATGTTTCATGGTCAGACCCATGCACCCTATTGGGCTCAAGTGTTAACCAAATTAATTAAATTACGGACAGGCTTGGAGCAAACTGGAAACTGAATGAATATCTGTTAAAAATCCTGATATAGGCGAACAAATTGTTGTAAAGAAATTAACCATTCTTTGAAATCAAACAGGCACTGTGGAATCTCAGTTAATTCTCTGGAAGGTCACCAAAGCGACCCTAAGAGGCACGTTGATGAAGTGTCGTGGCGAGACGCAAGCGGGAAAGGGACGCTAAAATATCACCTTCAGATTAAATTAAGCTCCCTATCTGAGAGACAATAAAAAAAAAACAGATCCGCAGGTCCTCAAGGAATTGAAAGATACTAGATGAATTAAATATGCTTTTGACGTCCAGGGCAGGACAATTCGTTATGTTGGTCCAAG
This sequence comes from Ascaphus truei, assembly GCA_036426205.1. Classification (NCBI taxonomy): domain Eukaryota; kingdom Metazoa; phylum Chordata; class Amphibia; order Anura; family Ascaphidae; genus Ascaphus; species Ascaphus truei. Next base: position 10,892 of record WSYH01005811.1, read on the forward strand.
GGAAATTTTGAAGGCTAACAGGCCAGAATACGATGACTGGCCCGACTATTACGTACACGACAGGCCACTGTAATATCCAAGCGAGTTAGATTAAACTCATGCTCCATTCGGGCAATCCTAATTATTGTTGACGAATTTGGTAGATTTATGAGTCTCTATACAACGGGGAGAAAGTGGCACATACCATAAACGAGTAAGGCACTAGGAGATTTCCTGGCAAACTCGAACCTAGCAAACTCACCTGCGGCAGACCAGAGAGAGTCTGGGGGCTGATTTTACTATTGAGCAATTAACCACGGTGATCAAAGAATTGAAACCGGTCCAAGGCCCCTGGCCCATACGGCTTCTAAGGCTTTACTACAAAAAATTTGCAAAGTAGTTGCTCCAATGCTGCTCCGAATGTTTAAGCAGAATCTTAGCAGGAGCCCCAATCCCCGGAGAGATGCTTCAGGCGTCTATATCACTAATCCATAAATCAGGCCAAAGATCCGCTGGAATGCAAAGCTATAGACCAATTTCCCTGATTATACTGATATCAAAATATACGCCAACTTCTGGCCAATAGAATAAGTCAGATCCTGCCCAGACTGATACATCCAGATCAAGTCGGACTTTACTAAAGGTAGACAAGCAGCGGACCAACACGGCGAATCATTGACCTGATAGAATTGGCTAACAGAGGAAAATCACAAAATTGATGTAAAGTCTTGGATGCAGAAAAAGCGTTCTGACAGGATCGACTGGCCGATTTAATGATAAGGTCCTAAGAGATGGTACCTACAGCCCACGAAAATTATCAAGGTTATGGTTCCGGACTCTCCCCACTCTGCCCCGACAGTGCGGAGAGTCGGCTGACCTGTTACAATGCTGGTGGTCTGCCCTCGGACGCACCTCTGTGGGAAAATCGAGATTGGACTCAGAGGATCTTGGGCCTCTCCGTTCCCCTAGACCCGTGCCTGTTCTTGCTGAACAGACCATTGGCGAGGCTCTCAAAGCAAACAATAAATTAATTGGGCACCTTGCCCTAGCGACCCGGTGCGAGATTGCAGCAGTATGGAAACTTAATGAAATTCCCTCTATCCCCAAGATCGGAACAAGATTGTGGTTGTCTGCCAGAAGGAAAAATTAACGAGTATGGTTAACGATACTTGCATCAATTATCTAAGATCTGGGTACCTTGGCTGGCCCAAACAGACATCCCCGGGGTGGAGCGTACCCCAATCTGGCATTGTAGCGGTTAGATGCTTCTTCTTTGGTCAGCCCCAACTACACTCATCTTGATATACTAGACCATCAGTGATACGTTAAATAGAACCTTGAAGATCCAAGGTAACAGGGCTAACAGATATAGGTTCAAATACGTGAGGTCTTCAGCGGATTGTACGTGGAAATGGCACCTTCCGCGGCCCTCCTCCACCTCTACGGGAAGATCTACCCTCTCCAACCCTTTACCCTACCCCTTATGTCACTAGATAACCCCACCTATTTGGAGGTAGTTATATAATATACGGCAAGGGCGGTGTAGTGTCAAGTCACCGAAGGTAGACATGTTGTCTAGTTAGTTCCTCGTCTCATGTTGCCTGTCGTCACCCCTCCTGCATTTAATAATTCGACAGATTTAGTTACTATATACTTTCCTGCTCTGTTAATGCTAAGTCTTATATTTGTACCTGTACCCTTACCTCAATAAAAATACAAGTATATAAAAAAAAAAAAATTAAAACAATTCTGTCAAGATAATTACAGATTTATTGTACCTTCAAAAGGAGAATATGATACTGATTGTACATTCTCATTGTCCTGTGTGGGGGGGGGGGGGTAGGGTGGAGTAGTTGGGTATTAGGTGGGTCTGGGGAGCAGGGAGGGGTAGTGTGGTCATGGGGGAGGTTCGTTATGTGTCATGTGGGAGGGGGGGTTTAGTTATGTACCTGGGAGGGATGAGAATGATGTAAGGGCCTGGAGTAGTAGGTAGGCGGACATGACGGGGTGGAGGGTGAGTACAGAGTGTGCTTACCTGAAGCCTTGGAGGATGGAGGGCCCTGCTGGAAGATTCCAGAAGGCTCGCAAGTGTGCCTTGACAGAGGGTGTTCACAGAGTACCTGTCAATTCCACGGCCCCCAGCAGGCCCCTCAGAGAGACAACCTCTGCCAAGAACTGGCACATGCTAGTGTCGCTGGCAGGATACTCGGGCCCGATTCCCTGGGCCCAGACAGTGTCCCAGCTCTCCTCAAGCTGTGGCAGACCCTGCTGCTACATGGAATTCCCAGTTGTCAGTGGTATTAAAACTGGCATCTGATTGTCACTCATACCCATAGAAACAAAATACCTTCTACTGGATCCAGCCAGATCTCTGCCTTTATGTACCAATGCAACACAAAACAAACCCTTTGCTGTCAGAGGGTGTCTATCTGAGTGAGGCCGTGAGAGCTGGTGTGATGAGCTATATCTATAAACAAGCTCTATGCTGGTCCATCAAAATGGTCTCTTCGCTTAAATTACCTAGTATTCTCCAGAACCAACACAGTTTTACTCCGACGCTCATGAACACTGAATCCACATCGCATGGGAACACGTGTTACCTTTATGATTAAGCTGATCTTTGATGATCTGACACACAAAATTTAAGAGGCTGGTTGTAGGTGTTGACCATCTTGTATCGTTTGTGCTTCCACAAAAAATACAAAGAATAGATGTTATATAGTCTGATTTTATTATTATTTTTTTTTAGAGATTACCAAAAACTTTATGTTACGATTATGAGATTATTAGGAATAGTGATGGAATAATAACTGGAAGTTGAAAATATACTAAAATACCAACGAGATGTGTGATAGTAATGGAGTTATTCAAGTCTTCACCAGAGAGAACACTAATAAATGAAAGAGCAATGTGCGTGGCAGAGAGAGAGTAACAATAGTGAGTGAAGGACGTATTACTACAGGTATGGCAGAGCAGTGTGTACTGATGGTTACTTTATATTAGGTGCATTACGTGTCGCAAGGTAATAGCAGTAAATGTTAATGTGCTAGATAATGCGGGCTATGTAGGTCGGGGTAGTAGGAAGTGCGTTAGTAATGGTGTATTAGGAGTATGTGGTATAGTAATTAGTAGTCAGTAAGTTCTATGGGACTAAGTATAGAGAGAGGGTTGTTGTTGTAAATGGTAGTGCCGTCAAATCCCAATTAAGAACAATTATTCTATTATAAAGGACATTACTCTTAATTTTCCTCTATATTACTTCACTAATCACTTCACTGTCAGATCCTGTACCTGTCAATAATGTATTTAAGGGAATATGGGTGATTTAAAAAAAAAAGGATACTATTTTACAACAAAATGTTTACATCATATACCATTTCCATATAAGCAGATACAACAATTAGTATATGTGCTGTGTGTCGACGAGTATTCTAAAACAATCTGGGGCTATCACCAACAAGATCTAGGTACAACTGGGTACATGCTGCAACATGTCATGATTTCTGCAGACAGACTAAGGCCATCGGAAAACAGGCAGGGACCCTGGAGTCCCTTCAAACTGAATGTGGACTGCCAGGGAACCTGCTGTGTCAATCCGATGGGCCATTAGTCTCTGCAGAAATGTCACGAAATGTTGAAGATGTACCCAGATGTACCTAGATCTTGGGTGAGAGCACCCCAGATTCTTCCAAGGCAGTTTATGGCATTTTAATACTCGTGGCGCACCTGTATATCTCCATATCTAATAACTGTTTTACCAACATTAAATTCAAAAATGAAATCATACACAAAAAGAACAGACAAGCAGTGTTCATTTTGCTGTCAGTAAATGTAACAATATCATAATACAAACATTGTGATAATTTATTCCATCAATTCCTATCTAAAACCGTCATGACTGCCATGAGCCCCCAACAACCTAGGAGCGCCCGATCCGCGGCCCTGTAGGCACGTATCGGAGGGTGTGCGTTCACTCCGGTGGGAAAAACCTTTTGTGACCATCCCCAGCTCCGCCCCCCAGCCTACATCCACTATAGTGAAAAAACACCAATGGGGGAGGCAGTCCGGTCCTGCGCTCCAACCACGTGCACACAACAACGAACGACGGGCTGGCATCCAACCTACCAAAACACACCCCCCCAGGCCCGCAGTCAGGGGTCCCGTAAGTACTTATGGTTTCCCGTCCTCCTTACATCATGGAGGGCCCAAACGAGGCAATCAAGGTCAAATAGTAACCCACATAGTACCCGCCTTAAGCAATAGCCCGCCAAGATCCTGAAATTTTTCTCGGCTTAGAACAGGACATCCCAGGAATACTGAAACTTGACTTAGGATCTAAAAGTAAGCCTATCTTATAAACAGAAGAAGGGGAGCGGGCGGGCATACATAATATCACAGTGTCAGCACTTATTACTTCATTGGACGTCTTACTTTTCTTTATCTTGTTTTTCTTGCAGTTACTTGGTTATATATTTTGCAACATATTTTAGTAGATTAAACAAAAAGAAAACTCATGTGCTAAACTACCTCATCTTTCTCAAGGCCGACAGCCGGTGCATCTCTCTCTCTCTGACTCTACATGGGGAGTTTAATAGATAAGGTAAGGTTTCAGCATTAAAGTAAGTTCCAGGGGGAAAACATATTCTGCACACACACACACACACACGCACGCACGCACGCACGCACACACACACACACACACACACACACACACACAATTTCACTTAAACCATAACGCAATGAAACACAAAGCATGACTCTTCCTATAGCTATGGAAAACAAACCCCTGGTTATAGCTATACATAGAAATAATGTGAAAATATTATTCTTCCATACTTGTATATACACCTCTTCTACTTTATCATGTGATTTAATAGAAACCACCTTGATCCCTCAAACACCTGTATTACCTATTCTTTTTGCGTTGTCAAAAGAAGTTCAAATCATTCTCCCATTTATTATATAACTTTGTAACTCCTTTCTCTGGATCTTTTATTGCATCTCTGCTATCATATAACATAATCCACATTCATTCCGGTTTGCATTCTCTTATGTGAGGCGTATTCGGTGTTAACCAATTCCGTAATATAAGATTTTTTGCCACGGTTTTTCTAATTTACCCATGAGAGTTTTGTTCACAAACGGAACGTTCTTATTCCAGGATTGTGAGATTTGGACACACACCCAAAATCCGTGTTTTAAATCCGATTTCATTGTTTGCATTTTACACTTCTTCCTCTTGAGTTATGTGAGCTCTCTGCCAATGGAGAAGTTGTATTTTGTTTTCAAAAGGGCTCGTACCCCATTCCTTGTGACAGGGGCCAGAAATGCATGTGCTATGCAATGAGGTGCAGTCCCTTATGGCAGTGAAAGGGTTAAATATGGACACAATTGTTAGGGACCTGTGAGAGAGCGTCATATTACGCAAAACGTGTGTCGGTCACCGTCCTGGCGTCATTACGTCAGTAGCATGTGATACTGAGGCGTACTAACATTCTACTAGCTCCTCAACTCAGCTTTGCTCCCGACGGAGAATAAGAAACAAAGTATCGAATGCTTAAATACTTGTGCAGTACCTAATAGCCTACAATATACTAAATAGGAGCGCAGGGCTTATTTATCTGCGTTTTTTAACTATTCACGGCCACAATCAGCTAACTGAGGACTACCATCTAGTAATATACTAACCAGACTACATATATATATATATATATATAGATATAGAGGTATCTGTACCGTGTTAGCCGAGCTTTAATAATCAAGAATGAATAGATGATACCGAACTGTGGCTAACGAAATGCTTTTATTTGTGTGAGCTTTTGAGAAACACATATCTCTTCTTCCGGCAGTCAGTGTATCTCGAGAGCTCGCACAAGTAAAAGCATTTTGTTTGCCTCAGAATGGTATCATCTATTCATTCTTGAATATATATATATATATATATATATATATATATATAATATATATATATATACACACAATATGTACACTGACTCAAATAGATGATAGTATATTATTACCATCACTGCTCTCATCTTTAAATTTAATTAGATATTAGATTATTTTAAGGATAATAGCATGAGTCCAAACAGCTCAGATAGCTATATGCACAATATACCAACGTCTATAAATAAAGAGATATTACAATTTCATTATTTTCCTCGGTTCAATCACATTTTTATTTGTGCAATTCACTGTATATAACATTATCACCTACATATTTGTGACATTAAATATTCTGATTATACTTTAAAATATACCTACTAAATGTTAAATATTAATAAATCTATCATTACAAATCTAGTGTATGAGAGAGTGCAGTATAGAGAGATCTATGTTCTTTTCCTATTTATCAATTGTTAGAGATGTAAGAACGTCTTGGTGTAAGAGCCTCAGGTGCAGCTGGAGCAGCATATAACGATAAAGAGACAGATAAGCGCAGAAGTGACAGACACCATAAGTTACAGCAATCACAGAACAAGACCAAAGTTACCATCTCCTGAAGCATTCTCAGATAGTGTTGCTTCTCCGGATCTGTCTGCAAATGCTACAGTGAGACCCAGTAACAGAACCAGCATCACCTTCATGACAACAGTACTGTGGGAAGTCTGGATCCCGGAGAGGTTCTGAAGCCTGTTTAATTTCTCTATCAAGCAGTCCCACATTCTCTGGGCTTTTATAGCCCATCCCAAGTGCCTTCCCCTAATATAATAACCAGCTGCCCTGCTAATAACATTCACTTATTTACCATATATTTGTATTAATTGCCAGCCATAATATTTGCACAATGTAAGGATATCTCGTCTTCTAGTTAAGGGTTGTCTCTTCCTACCAGATAAGTGGTGCAGTGACGTTTATGTGCAGAGGTATATGTGTACATTTTAGTCAAGGTCGTATATATATATATATACAGTATATATATATATATATATATATATATATATATACAGTTAGGCAGCTTTTGTAATAGTTAAGGGGGCGGATAGGTGTTTTCATTTTATTGTCACACACATATACATTCATACAGTTAGATCTGGAAATATTTGGACACTAACACAATTTTCATCATTTTGGCTCCGTACACCACTGCAATGGATTTGAAATGAAACAACTGAGATGCAATAGAAGTGCAAACTTTCAGCTTTAATCAAGGGGTTGAACAAAAATATTGTATGAAACGTTTAGGAATTGCAACCATTTTCATATACAGTCCCCTTATTTCAGGGGCTCAAATGTAATTGGACAAAATAACACAATCATAAATAAAATGTTCATTTTTAATACTTTGTCGAGAATCCTTTGCAGGCATTGATTGCTTGAAGTCTGGAAAGCATGGACATCACCAAATGCTGGGTTTCCTCCTTTGTGATGCTTTGCCGGGCCTTTACTGCAGCTGTCTTCAGTTGTTGTTTGTTCGTGGGTCTTTCTGCCTTAAGTTTGGTTTTCAGCAAGTGAAATGCATGCTCGATCGGGTTGAGATCAGTTGATTGACTCGGCCATTGCAGAATATTCCACTTCTTTGCCTTAAAAAACTCCTGGGTTGCTTACTGTATGTAGTATGTTTTGGGTCATTGTCCATCTGTAAAGTGAAGCGCCATCCAATCAACTTTGCTGAATTTGGCCGAATTTGAGCAGACAATATATCCCTATACACGTCAGAATTCATCCGGCTGCTCCTGTCTCTGTCACTTCATCAATAAATACTAGTGACCCAGTGCCATTGTAAGCCATGCATGCTCATGCCATCACGTTGCCTCCACCGTGTTTTACAGATGATGTGGTATGCTTCCTATCATTCTGGTACAGGTTGATCTTAGTTTCATCTGTCCAAAGAATGCTGTTCCAGAACTGGGCTGGCTTTTTTAGATATTGTTTGGCAAAGTCTAATCTGGCCTTTCTATTCTGGAGGCGTATGAATGGTTTGCACCTTGTGGTGAACCCTCTGTATTTGCTCTCGTGAAGTCTTCTCTTTATGGTAGACTTGGATAATGATATGTCTACCTCCTAGAGAGTGCTCTTCACTTGGCTGGATGTAGTGAAGGGGTTTTTCTTTACCATGGAAAGGATCCTACGATCATCCACCACTGTTGTCTTCTGTGGATGTCCAGGCTTTTTTGTGTTGCAGAGCTCACCAGTGCGTTCTTTTTTTCTCAGAATGTACCAAACTGTTGATTTGGCCACTCCTAATGTTCCTGCTATCTCTCTGATGGATTTTATTCTTTTTTGCAGCCTAAGGATACTCAGTTTCACTTGCATTGAGAGCTCATTTGCCCACATGCTGTGGGTTCACAGCAACAGCTTTTGAGTCAATTGTCCAATTACTTTTGGTCCCTTGAAAAAGAGGGGGCTACATATTAAAGAGATATAATTCTAAAACCCTGTCTCCAATTTGGATGTGAATACCCTCAATTTAAAGCATTCTAGACTGCACTTTAAGCCCATATTCATTATTTAACTGTAACTTGAATGTATTTTGGTACACAGCCGAAAAACAAAACTTGTATCAGTGTCCAATTATTTCCGGAGTTTTTTGTCGGGGAGCGTGATGCTGTTGGTCGTATGGCGTCGTTTTCCAATTCGGCTTTCTGGGGTGGTGCGTTGCGCAGGGTTTGCCGTGGCTCCGAGGAGGTTCTGTCCGTATGCTGCAGGGGGGGGGCGCTGTTCGCCCGCGGACGGGGTCGTCGTATCTCGACTGGGGGCGGGTCGGGGTGTCCTGTTGGCCGACATTGTGGGGGCGCGGGGGCGGGGGCTCCCTCTGTCAGTGAGTGGATTTCGGCCACCTAGAGGCTGGGCGGGTAGTGTCTTGTCTGGGGGGCGTCTGGGGTGGTTACTGGGTTTCGGCCTTCGCCGGTCGTTGGGTTTGGTGCGGCGTGGCTGTAGGTGGTGGGGCGGCCTGTTCGTGGGAGCGGCCGCGGTGTTGGGGGTGGTCGCTAGGTGGGTGTCGGGGTGGCGGGGTGGTTGGGGGGGGGGGCTTGGGTTGTTGTTTGGAGGGTTTTTTTGAGGGGTTTTGTTTGTTTTTTGTGGGTTTCCTACCTGTAGAGTATTAGATATATATATGATATCTATATATATATAATAGATAATTTATCAAAGGCTGCCTTAGCAGAGAGCAGAGAAAATCCAGGAATCCAAGTAGTAGGCACAGCAAGGAAGAGATACAACACTTGTTAGCAAAAGAGATTGTAAGTAAAGCAGGCACAAAACAGCAGGTGTTTATTGCTGTGCCTACTTTGGTTCCCTGGATTCTCTGCTCTGCCTGCTAGGAGCCTTTGATTATATATTTATTCATATGGGACTCTAAGAACCTTGTCTCTATATATTTGTGTGCCATATGCTCTGACCTTTATATATATATATTATATATATATTATATTATTGTATATATATAATATAAATTCCAGCAATGCCCTACCCTCTTCCTACCCCCCTCGTACCCCTGTGCTTTCCCCTCTGCTTTCTAAGGTAATTAAGCTGTTTTTAATAAAAAAAATATACTAGTGTACGTGAGCCGATGGTCTCTGGAACAGAACGCGCGTTGGTTTCAGGTCCGGGGGCCCCCTTCCTGAGATACAGGCCCCGTTCATGGTGTGCCGATATCCCCATTGCATTTATCCCACGGCACGTGACGCAAGACAATTAAATGCATAGGAGATACCGGCACGCCATAACGGGGCCTGTATCTGGGAAGCAGGGGGGTCCCCAGATATGAAATCAATGCGGTTCTGCCTCGGAGACCCCTTGATCACGTACACTAGTATTAAACATTTTATTAAAACTGCATCATGGTGGAGATGCACAGGCAGAGGCGGCTCTCTCGTGCAGATCTCTATACACTCTGGGGCAGATCATGCAGATCGTCAAGTGAGCCCTTAGAGAGAGGGTGTGGCAATCAGTGTGCTGACTCTCTCGCCAATTTTGGGCATTTTGCTATCGCAGAATTCGACGGGCATTCTGAATACCGTGATAGAAACGCTTAAAAAAATGTGGTGGCCGAACGGCGCTTGCGATTTCTTTTATGAGGCTCAGAGAAAAGACCCCCTCGTCTTCTTTATATTGGTTATCCATGTCAACAACAGGCTTCTATACTGGTTTGGTATGGACAAGCCTCGTTTGTTTACCACTGATGGATGCCATCCGTAGAAACAGAGAAAGCGTTGCTGCGGTGGTGGAGAGGAGGGGTGGGGGAGAAAGATTGAGGGTGAGCAGAGAGGCTCGTGGGGAAGGGACGGGTGGCGGGGCACGCCTCGAGAGAAGAGGAGTGTGATGGCGGCAAAGGAAGGAGGATGGGGGGGGGGAGGCCAGAGGTGAGGGCTGGGAGAATTTAGGTGGTGTTCCCCCTGGTCTCGGCCGTAGTACTCATCGGCCTTGGCGGCGTCGGCTGGTGTAACTTGGTGTGTGACCGGAGTGCATAGTAGGTGGGGGAAAGGAAGGTGCGAGCGAAACCAGCGTGAGGTGGGGGAGGATTCGAATCGCGGAGGGCGCAAGGGGGTATTGTTGGGGGGGCCGCGTGCTCGGTCAAGAGGAGAAAGCTGGTCATCGGCAACAAACGGGGATCACGCTGCGACAAGGGGGGAAAAGAACCGATAGGAGAGGGGAAGGAAAAACCAGCGAGAGGAAGGAAAACCAGAGCGGCCAGGAAAAAGACTACAACGAGAGGGCAAAGAGGAAGAGGAGGAGCACCGGGACAGTCCACCGCCTGGGAATAATACGCGTGCGCCAGGACGGTGAACCTTGTCTAGATGGGAGTTGGAAGAAAGCAGGAGAGAATTGCAGGAAGGGGCGGGGTAGGGGGGGGTGGACGTTAAGGATGAAAATGTTGTCCGACCTTAGGTATGAGTATGTGATTTGTGATTTCGGGTGGGGGGAGATCATATGTAATATTATCTGGACTATTAGTTGTATTATTAATGTGGGTCTTTTTTTTTTGGTTGTGTGTTTCTGGTACTCGTTGTCTGTGTGGGTGTGGGTTGTGTTTATGTCTGATGTTTGGTGTTGTGGTTGTGTTTGTGTTAGGGTGGTGATGTCTTTTTTGTCGTGTTGTTGTGTTGACTGTGTGTGTGGGTTTTGTGCGGTGTGTTTGTTGTTGTGTTGTGAGTTGGGTGTGTGGTTTAGTATTGTAGTTGGGTGTTTATCTTTATTTTGTTTTCGGTTGTGGTGGTGTGTGTGTGGGTATTTATGGTTGAGGTTTTGGTGTGTTTTTTTTTTTGTGACCTCTTGACTTCTAACACTACGCCTATACTATGGTGCACCAGTTTTAACTTATATGCCTTTTTTTTTTTTTTTTTTTTTTTCCATCTATCTCATAGGAAAAATACAAGGCCTTAACTATGAAGACGAGTGATTAATATCTAATATTTGGGCCTACTATATTTGGTGCCAATCGTCTGTAATGATTATATGGTATAATAAGTGAATTGTTGATGTAGCAGGGCGGCTGGTTATTATATTAGGGGCAGGCACTGAGTGGCTATAAGTATGGAAATGCATCAGGAATGTGGGACTGGTTGGGTAAGACATTATCAAGGCTTCAAGATAACCCTATCCAAGATCCTTTAGTCTGGTTTGTATGAAGGTGGTGCGGTTATGTTACTGGGTCTCACTGCAGCACTGACGTGAGAAATTGGTTCTTTTCGGGAGTTGAGGGGAGAGGGTAACTTGTGTTCTTGTTCTGTTGATTGCTTGAACTTATTGGTTGTCTGTCCACTTTCTGCGATGTATCGTGTATCATTGATCGTTTTATACTATAGTAGTAGTATTACAATATAATCCAGAATATGAATTTAGACACAAAGCTGTAGGGGTATAATGGTTTATACAGTTGGAATTGCATCAAATTAAAAATGTTGATTTGACGTGAGGAAACAGATGATAATGGTAATTCTCGTTGTATTTTAAGACATTGGTTATATTGTGCATCTTTCGCAACTTTATATGCTTATATGAGCTTTTTGGATCAGGCTGCTATCGCCTCAATGATAACTAATTAGTGTCTAATAAAATGTAACATTTTGTAATAAATAATATTCATCGGATTTTGAGTGAGTGTAGTGTACAGATGGGTGTGTTTATATAGATACATACAATCGATGGTTGGACTATATTCAGATTAGCTAATCAGTAGATATTTAAGCATTTGACAAGTCAGTGTCTTGTTGGGTGTTGTTGTTATGATAGTGATATGTTTGAATCTTATAGCTGTTTTAACTAGAATTTAGCCTGTTTAATTTATAGCTTTAATTTTGATCCCCTGTGTTATTAATGTAGGTTTTATTTACAATACGATTGGTGGGATCACCTCATTGAGCGTAGAGACAATTTGATTTTCAGTCAAATGACTAGAGTTTATTCTTACATTGTATCCAACAAGAACGAGTTGGTTGATTATGCTTATTGAAAAGTGACTAAGTATCGCTAATATATGTTTTGTATGATGTAGTCTTGGTTTGATTATTTAATATAGATTATTGGTAGTTGTATTTAGAGTAGCTCTATTATGCTTGAATTGATGGCCGTGAATACTTAATAAGCCGATAGATACTGTAAATGAAGCCCTGCACTGCTATTTTTTAGTATATTGTGTAGGCTATAGGTATTTGTACAGTTATTTAATTTAGTCATTCAATACCTTTGTTTCTTATTCGCTTGTCGGGAACTCAAAGTCAATTTGGATGGTTTAGAGTAGATTGATGAATGTTAGTAGCCTCGGTCGGTATCACCTGCTACTGACGTTATATGACATCAGTGACGGCGTGAGGAGAGAGAGAGAGAGACTGACTGTGCACTGAAAAAAGATGCATGGTAGCTATCGCATTCAGGAGTGTTTCTTTTTGTTTATCTGTCTAAAAATGTTTGCAAAATGTATTTAACCGTGTAAACTGCTAAGGAATTGAAAAAGCAAGGATCAAGAATAGTAAGATGTCATGAAAAGTAATAAGTGCTGACACTGTGATATTATGTATGCCCGCCCCTTCTTCTGGTATAAGATAGCTTACTTAGAGCCTATAGTTCAGTTCATTTATGTTAGATCAGGCGCATGTCTTGATGTTTATGTGAATGTTACTCTTGCAAGTAGCTTCTGCAATAAAGTTTTTGAACAGATTATGTTTGCCTAAAAAGAATGTGTGGGACTGAGTTTTTCCACGACACAAGCAATAACATAAATAAGGGTGCTCAGCCAGTCATGAAGGGGTTAAGATAGGAACTGATAGGATAATTATTCACAATGTTATATAATGGATATTGTTACATATACTGACAGCAAAATGAACACTGCTTTTCTGTTTCTGTTTCTGTACGTGTATGATTTAATTTTGTATAGTTTAATGTTTGGTAAAACAGTTGTTAGATATGGAGATAGACATAAACTTAATGTTGCACCTGCTTATTTGGAAACGGTATATGATGTAAACATTTCGTTATAAAATATAAAGTAAAATAGTATCCATTTTTTTTTAATCACCTATATTTCTCTGAGATGTAAGACAGGTACTGGATTTGACAGTGAAGTGATTAGGGAAGTATGTGATAGAGGAAAATCAAGAGTAAATGTCCTTTATAATAGAATAATATGTTCTTAATTTGGGATTTGACGGCACTGACACTTTACAACAATCACCTCTCTGCTATACTTAGTCCACATAGATTTACTGATATGAGCTACTTACTATACCACATACTCCTAATACACTCATTACCTAACGCACTTCCTACTACCACCCTCATACTGCAGTTAGCGCATTAACATTTACTGCTATTACCCTCTGCGACCCGTAATGCACATATATACTGTATATATATATACCTCAATCAGTAGCACCTGCTCTGCCTCACCTGTAGTAATACGCCTTCACTCACTATTGTTATTCTCTCTGCCACACACATTGCTCTTTCATTTATTAGTGTTCTCTCTGGTGCAGACTTGAATACCTCCATTACTCTCACCCATCTCTTTGGTATTGTAGTACAGGCATACCCCGGTTTAAGGACACTCACTTTAAGTACACTCGCGAGTAAGTACATCTCGCTCAAAAGGCAAACGGCAGCTCACGCATGCGCCTGTCAGCACATCCTGAACAGCAATACCGACTCCCAACCTGTACTGAAGTTATGCGCAAGCGGGGAGACTATAGAGCCTGTTACAAATGTATTATTTACATCAGTTATGCACGTATATGACGATTGCAGTACAGTACATGCATCGATAAGTGGGGAAAATGTAGTGATTCACTTTAAGTACATTTTCGCTTTACATACATGCTCCGGTCCCATTGCGTACGTTAATGCGGGGTATGCCTGTATATTTTAATGACATTTCTCCCCTTCCTGTTAGTATTCCATCACTATTTCTAATAATCTCATAATCGGCATATGAAGTATCTTGGCAATCTCTTTAAAAATGTTTTTAATAAAATGAGACTTTATAACATGTATTCTTTGTATTTTTTGTAGGAACCACATATTTTGCAGGATGGGTCAACAAATACAACTAGCCTCTTAATTTTGTGTGTCCAGATCAACAAAGCATCAGCTTTATCTTAAGGTAACAGTGTTCCCATGCGATAGTGGGATTCAGTGTTCATGAACGTCAGAGTAACTGTATTTGTTTTGGAAAACAAAAAATAGGTAGCGCTAAATCTCAAAGAAATGTGTAGCTAATATATAAATGATCACCAATGTGTTGTAAAAAAGGCCTGTATTCTACAATAAAAAAAGAATAAAGGCGGCTGCCTGTGATATAACTCTGACCCCCAGGTCAGAGAAACAACATGTGGAAAAAGATGTTATATCTCTGGCGCCCTGCACATGTAAATAATGTGATAAAAAGTATATATACAACCAGGACTGGTGACGGTGTCAGATCCAGGGATGTACTTCAATCGATGAGTTTGTCATACATGAAATGAAAACAGATAAAAGCACATAGCGTAATACTGTATGGTAAATTCAAAGTAATCTATGACATAAAAATTACAAAAACAAAACATAATAAATAAAATAAAAATAAGGACAAAAATAAAAAAACTAAGAACAAAATGCTGAGATGAACAACAGGTGACTGATATAAAAATGACACATTTAATAAACAATATGGACATAGATATATATAAAAATATTAGTCAATATAATGGAACTGGTCCCTCTGGTGGATCTGCTGCTGTAGCTGAAATAACCACTTACCGGACGTGAAGTGGTAACAGGCAGTGGATATTCAGAGAGTATCCCCTCTCATCTGTGGCTTGTCAGTCTACTGCTGACTATTGCTGATTGCCGCTGATGACTGCACTGTCTAATCCTCCTGTTGATCGGAGCATAGCGAATCTGCTATCACCGTCTGCACGCCTCGTCGGGCAGGTTGAAGGCGAATCTGCAGTTCCACATTCCCGAGCTGATCATGCACTAGAGGTCTGACCCCGCGAGATCAGGGGGGCGCTCCATCTGAAAGCAGCCGCTGAAGACCAGCACGCTACTGATGCAAAGGAGGGACGCCAGGAGCTGACAAGCCACAGATGAGAGGGGATACTCTCTGAATATCCACTGCCTGTTACCACTTCAAGTCCGGTGAGTGGTTATTTCAGTTACAGCAGCAGATCGACCAGACGGACCCGTTCCATTATATTTACTAATATTTTTATATATGTCTATGTCCATACTCTGTATTGTTTGCCATACTCTGTAAATGTGTCATTTTTACATCAGTCACCTGTTGTTCATCACAGCATTTGGTTTTTCGTTTTTTGATTTTTGTCCTTATTTTTATTTTATTTATTGTTTTTTGTTTTTGTCATTTTTAAGTCATAGATTACTTTGAATTTACCATACAGTATTACACGATGTGCTTTTATCTGTTTTCATTTCATGTATGACAAATTTATCGATTGGAGTACATCCCTTGATCTGACACAGTCACCAGTCCCGGTTGTATATATCCTTTTTATCACATTATTTACATGTGCAGGGCGCCAGAGATATAACATGTATTTGTTTTGGAAAACACTGGATAATTTTGCAGGAAGAGACACATTTTGATGGACCAGCATGAGAGATTGTCATAGATATAGCTCATTCACCAGCTCTCACGTCCTCACTTGCAGATAGTACAACAAAAATTACCCGGGCGCTATCTCAATGCGCAGTGTGGAAGTAAATAAATAAAAAGAGAGTATATTACAACCTTTGTGGGGTATAATACCCCTTTCCCTCGTGGTGCCCTCCTGTGACTCTGACCCCAACAGAATCTATCCAGGACCCTTGATGGTAATGGAACACAGAGACGAATGGGGGAGCACAGGGTGAGGGATAATGCAGTACAGATGGCGGATGGTGATAACTCCTGACTGGGGTCCGGTGGGGTATAATACACCCAAATGGATCTCCTGTCTGGAGGGTGGTGGGAAGCTATTGGTATTAACGTCAATTAGAGTAATAGAATATCACTTACACGGCCTTGTGCGAGTGCTGGTGCATCAAGGTTTCTTTTTCTTCTATTTCTTCATTCCGATGTAGAATTCTTCCTGCTTCTCTTGCGGCCGTCTCTCCTTGGGTTGGGGGAATACTCCTGGTTCTTGCCTCGGTTCCTTCTTGTTCACAGACTAGTGTGAGTGCACACTTGTACAGGTGTCTTTTCTTCCCTGTAGATGGTGTCTGCACTCTTATGTCCCCTCTGTAGCTGAATGCTGGGCAGAAGTGGGACGCCTCCTCTATGCAGGGGTGTAGAGAAAGATTGATGTCTGCACTGGGGCTCTGACAATACAATTTTAATGTGATTAAAACAAAATAAAAGCAGCACTTACATCAAACAGTAAAACACCCAAAGTAGCAGCCTATCTTAGGGAGTCGTCCGGTGGCTTGTTGTAGGTGGCTCCCTGATTCTGCGTCCGGGTGCAGGGCTACAGCTCCGCCTTCCGACTCCTTTATGATGGCTGATTTGGTCCAAAAATATGAGCAACGCGTTTCGCCCTTTGCTGGGCTTCCTCAGGCTCCGTTTTCTTTTGTTTTTATCACATTAAAATTGTATTGTCAGAGCCCCATTGCAGACATCAATCTTTCTCTACACCCCTGCACGGAGGAGGAGTCCCACTTCTGCCCAGCATTCAGCTACAGACGGGACAGAACAGTGTAGATACATCTACAGGGAAGAAAAGACACCTGTACAAGTGTGCACTCACACTAGTCCGTGAACAAGAAGGGACCGAGGCAAGAACCAGGAGGATTCCCCCAACCCAAGGAGAGACGGCCACAAGAGAAGCAGGAAGAATTCTACATCGGAATGAAGAAATAGAAGAAAAAGAAACCTTGATGCACCAGCACTTGCACAAGGCCGTGTAAGTGATATTCTATTACTCACTTGCAGGTAGACAGGTACCTCTGACAGCAAATGGTTTGTTTTGTGTGGCAATAGTACATAAAGGGAGAGATCTGGCTGGCTCCAGTAGAAGGTGTTTTTGTTACTAATGGGTATGAGTGACAATGAGGGCCAGTTTAACCACAAGGCAACATGTAGCAGCAGGGCTGCCGACAGTCGGAGAGAACTGGGACTACTGTCCTGGGCCTGGTGAGTCAGGGGGCCAGAGTACCCTGTCAGTGACACTAGCATGTGCCAGATCTGCAGAGGTGTCTCTCAGAGGGGACCTGCTGGAGGCTGGTGGAACTGACAGTGTGAGCACCTTCTGACCGGCACCTCTGTGAGTCTTTCTGGAAGTCGTCCAGCAGGGCCCTTCCATCCTCCAAGGCTACAGGTAAGTACGTTCTCACCCTCCACCTCCATCATCAACCTAAATACCCCCAGGCTAATGCCTCATTCTCGTCCTTCCCCCTCCCAGGTACATAAATACTCCCCCTCCCCCATGACACATAACTACCCCCTCGTCCCCCCATGGCACATAACTACCCCCCGCAGAGGACAATGAGATTGTACAATCAGTATCATATTCTCCTTTTGAATGTAAAATAAATCTGTAATTATAAATTACAGAATTTTTATTAATTCTAATGCACAATAAACTTTTTTTTAAATTATAATTGTGTGAGAGGGGAGGGGCACTAGGCTAAATGTTCGCCTATAGCGCATAATACCTTTGTACCGACCCTGGATACTAGACACTTGCCATGACATCGTCTTTATGTTCCTCCAGTGAGAATCACAAGAGATATAAGGACCGAGTCTGGGATCTTGGCTGCAAGGAAACCTTCAGCAAAGCTTCATCCTGCTACTGGACAGAATACGTCAATGTCTTAAAAGAAAAGATAGAATTCATGTGTCCGTATGGCACTGTCCTAAGTAGCATGGAAAGTCACTACTTTAACAAAAAGCAGGACAGGAGGTAAAGACACGTGCTAGAGAACCCTTCATTTTAATGTAATTGTCTTCCTTCAAAAAATTAAATCCCCCGTAAAGTTATTTGTTTATTTTTTTATTTGTTTGCAGTGAAAATGAATATGTTTCTAATTTTGTTCTTCCCCGTGTTATTCTAATCTCAGCTGTTACTTATTGTTCTTCTATCTCTTTGATGAATGATGGCTGCATAATTAATGTGCACAACACCAGAAACAATATATTGGCATTGTACCTTTATATACAAAGGTATACAGTGTTGTGGAGAAAGGTATTCTTTCTTTCTTCCAAATATGCTCCATCCCATTTTCATTCTTCTATTGATTATATTCAAAAAGTGTCCATTGCTGGCCAAGGCAGACATAGCTTTGTCAAGTTGTATTCCAATATATATGTGTAACCCTCCTGGCCCGGCATCCTAATGAGTTTAAGTGCCTCATTTATTGGCTTACTCAGTCTCTATTACCTTGTCAGGGTGCAGGATTCGTGCAGGTCGGGCGTTGGTAATGCAATGATGGGCGCCAAGAACTTTATTCATACTAACAGCAGTTTTATTTATCATAGACGATAAAGGCTCAATCACAACATATATGTTCTTCTGGTATAGACTGTTTAGTGTTTACTGTTTGTGATTTCTGTATTCTCTTCCCTAGCGGCACCCAATCTCGGCCCGCTAGGGAGATGTTACTGATTGACTCCTTATGGGTTACCTAATTGATCCCTCTTCTCTGGGACTTTTACTATTACATTAATACAGGACCAGGGGCTCAGCAATTCTGCTCCCTTCTAGTTTTTGTTATCTCTATATATGCCTAATTGAGATTCTCTAATACTGGTAATTGCCCTATATATTATATTCATTGAATATTTTGTTCCAGCTACATTGTCATTGTGTGTGTATATGTATTTTCCCCAGCACTTTATTTTAGCACGTTACGAGTGCATTCACGTGGAGGTTTCATTACGTTCCAGCATCTGTCAGATCTACGCCAGTTTTAGGAACTTTTGAAGCTATTCAGGATCCTCCAATGTAGC
The DNA here is from genome assembly GCA_036426205.1 of Ascaphus truei. NCBI lineage: Eukaryota > Metazoa > Chordata > Amphibia > Anura > Ascaphidae > Ascaphus > Ascaphus truei. The sequence continues at coordinate 30,237 of WSYH01005811.1, forward strand.
ATTCATGATAGCAGCCTGATCTGGACTTTTTAACATGGTTCGCGCATGCGCACACATCAAATATGGCCACCGCGTCATAGTGGGTGCCTAGCAATGTAAATTGAAGCCAAAACACAAAACAATACAAACCTGTTTACCTGACTTACCTGAGTGCTGTCCCCTGATTTCGTGTGAAAATGGTATCGTATGGTGCTACCTGTTAGGCGTACTAGAGGCCTAAACCTCTGCGCTTGGCAAGCCTTGGGTGGCCAGTGCATCGCCTCTATCCGTGAGGATCCCTGCGTTGGCGGGATAGCCCCTCACGGGAACCGGTATACCTATTTGGTGTACCTCCAATAACCACAATCACGACAAAGTATGTACAACCTATTTACCTATTTATTATTTACTATGGTCTCATAGTCTCAGCAATACAGTATACACACAATCCCAGTAAACGTTCCCCAAAGTACAGAGGATGCCCTGGGCATCTAGAACCTGATGTCCACAGAACAGTCCCACACCAATATATGTGAGGGCAGCGCTACCCTCCCGTGAAATGTTGGTGCACATGGTGGTACCTTCCTGGCTACTCGAGTACACCAGAGGATTTATAGACCAGCTGCAAGCATGGTCTTACAAGGTGGGGCCTCCGGCTCAATCCCCTTCTCGCCTTACATCCGGTAATACTGCGGGATCAATTCCGCCAGGCATGGGGATTCGTCCACTGCAGTTCTGTCTGCTCCACTGAATCGTCCGTACACTAATGGGCGAGTCCATTACTATAGGCCGGCCCTTCAAAACATCCACTATAGTGTAGGGGAAACTACCTTGGGCCTACGGGGAATGGGTCTGGCATAGTCCAGGGGGCTTGACTAGCTCCCCGGACACTACCTCTCCCTTCGCCGGCTCCATCAGGACTGAGCACGCTGCCTCAAGTCCGCTGAGGAAATCCTGAACGACAGGACCTCCTCTTCCTGCAGCGCCAACCCCAAGATGGCCGCTGCTTTACACACCGCCCTTATATATGTGGCTGCGCCAACCACAACATGGCCGACGCAGCTCACTCAAACCCTCCAGAGCGATGGGATGATTGCCAGGGAGGAGGCAAGGGAGGGTACCCTGCTACACTCTCCCCCCCAGCAAACACCTCATCATCCCCACATGAGAAAAATACATTCACAACAATGCTCATAACACAACTTATATCATAGAAAATACACAGCCTAACACAACTTTATAGAATTTCTTAAATAACATTATACACTTAAGTCAGGACTAATAATAGAGGCAAACCTGTCTCTAGACGTCTGCTGAGACTCATAGTGAGGTTGCCCTATTGAATCATACGACATTCTATTTAGGGCCCGCATAGTTCTTTGACTTCTCTTCAATTCGGGAGCTGGTACTTTGTTAATCCTGAAAGCTCCTCTTCATTTTCTTGGTCGGAGAGGTTTCCAGCGGCTTGAGGCCCTGGCCCTCATAGGGCAAATGACATTTTTATTGTCATTGTCGCCTTTTGGGTTGAATGCCAGGCTTTTAGAATTTAGAATCTGAGTATGTCACGGTAGCTAGTGATAGGTTATAATATACACAAAATATCTTGGTTGAATTGAACACGATTTAGAGATAATATATATAGTTTATTCCTTAAAGAAGGTGAACACACAAGATGGTACAAATAACAGATAAAATATAGCACTTACTTAGGGGTTGGACAATGAAGCAATCAGATACAGGATTGTCAATTCATTCAGCAATAGAGGATACAAATGAAGACATCACGAAGACAATGGGTATAGGGTTTACACAGGTTTATATGGAATTCCAGTCCCATACCCTGGCATTGAGTGCAAGACATTGGAGGACAATTATCTGCACCCAATCCCTCCTTGCCACCTCACTTGAGAGGCAAAGTAATACCTGCCCACTGGGTGGGCATTATTCTAATCAGGGGCTTATTTCCCTAGCCCCCCTCCCACAAGACTGGCGTCGCCCAGTCTGCTTGGGACAGGAAAACCTTTGTCCCAAGGTGTGAAACACAACACTTATCCCAAGTACCCACGTCCTGCTCTGCTTTGTCCTAGCATACACAAGCAGGGTGGGGGAGCCTTTGATCAGGGGGCTTATTGTAGACTACTTGTCTCCCCCTTGAGCATTAACATACCATATGGCCTCTGGTTTTCCCGGGTTTAGGAATACCAGACCCACAAGGTAATACATATCTTAATATCTACATATATTAAAATAATCCGTTCGACTGGGCCGAGCGGGCTGAAACTTGCCAGACCCTCATGCCGGAGGGGACTCTCCATAGTGGCCAAGTTTCAGCTCGCTGCGACCCACCGGACTGGAGTTATACAAATGCAATTTTAAAAGCACTTTTGAACATGAGGCTTTTTTCTGCCATGCAAGTCAATGGCAGAAACACCAACTTTACAATTACCCTGACTCCGTTCTATTACCCCGAGAGGGTCAGAATTTGCCATGCAATCCTGCCAGAACTAGGACTACATGGTAGCCGAATCTCAGCCCTCTATGTTGGACAGAACTGGAGTTATGGGTTATAGGTATCTGCTCGTTCTGACTTAGCCGTTTTTACCTCGTGGCTTTTACCTCTGCCATTGGAGCCAATGGCGCGACCCTTGTACTGAGCGTGACCCTTTACCGGGGTCATTAACTCTCGGACCCGGTTGGGGTCAAGTGGGGGGGTTCCTAGGATCTAGGGGCAAAAATAATTTTATTCCTGGGTGCCCTAGAACCTAAGTTTCCCATGCCAATTGAATTTGAACTTGACCGGGGGGTGATCAAAGCTCTCTTCAAGACAATGTTTGCGCTCTTGTGGTCTGCTGTTTGGATGGCTGCCAACCCGTTCCTGGAGGTCGGCTTCGAGGAATCCCCATTGAAATGAATGGCTCCATTGACTTTCAATGGGAAACCACCGCTCCTCCTCTCGGGCGCCACCTGCAGGTCTTCTCTGATATCAGGTCTAAATCGCCGGAATCTCCATAGGCTTATATGGAGCCCCAATGGCGATCTATTGGGAAGCTGCAAAATGGAGCCTGCAAAGGCGGGAAAAGGGACAAAGGGCCATAAACACAAAGTTAACATTAACCCTTTCCCTCCCACCTGGATCCCAGTGTATGTGGTTGCTGCATACACTGCAAAGGTCCAAACACCAATAATTGTACCCTTATAAACACTTTAGCAAATAAAACGGTTTGTCATGAGGCAGGAGAATACAAATACATTAATTCCCTCTAAATGTGGGAATAGGATAACCAAGGGACATACCTTTTGGTTATGAAGCAGGGGAACATATGTATTATACGTACATTTCGGGTTAACCCCTCACTTCCCAGACGGTGGAAGGGGGTGCCTAATGGGGGTGACCCCTTTATTACTCGCTTGGCACCCCTTCTCCGTCACAGAGTACCAGATACAGTAGGCAGGAGATCGCTAAGCCCAGCTATAGGTTTGTCTTCAATTACCTCCTGCACAGGAGAAGAAGAATCTGATTGAACAGGCTCACTAACTTGAGGAATAGGCAGTAGATGGTTCCTGTGCCAAACTTTTATCTGCCCTTCAGAGTCCTTTATTCGGTAAACCGGAATCCCAGATAGCTGTGAATCCACCTCAAACGGGCTATCTCTCCATCGGTCAGCCAGTTTATGTTTCCCTGGCACTCCCAGATTTCCCAGAAGGACCTTGTCTCCAGGCCGAAGCTCCTGATAACATACCTTGCAGTCATATCTTCGTTTGTTATTAGGGTTCAGCTTAGCCGTGGTCCCTACTTCTAGCTAATACGCTCTTTGCAGCTTGATTTTCAGTCATTTGACATATTGGTAGTGTGCCACATTGGGCACTCCATTAGTGGAGATTCCCAATCGGATGTCCACCGGTAGCCTGGCTTCTCTGCCGAACATCATAAAATATAGTGAAAATCCCGTGGACTCATGGCAGGTGCAATTGTAGGCATGCACCAGGTGCTCCATGTGCTTGCTCCAGCTCACCTTCTCAGTCTTTCAAAGTGCCCAGCATGTCCAGCAGGGTCCGATTGAACTGTTCAGGCAAGGTGGTAGGGTGTGCTGCGAGATTTCTCCACGTTAAGCAACTTCATTAACTCCTTTATGAGGTTACTCTCGAAATCGTGGCACTTATCCGAATGCATATGGTTCAGCAGTCCGTAATGAATTAAATATTTCTCCCACAATACCTTAGCCACCGTGAGGGCCTTTTGGTCTTTAGTGGGAAAGGCTTGCATAGCGAGCATAGTGGTCAGTGATTACTAGCACATTCCCGATGCCCCTTGAGTCTTGTTTTATGTGCAGGGAGTCCATACATACTAAATCCATAGGTCCAGAACTTTTCAGATGGCAAATTGGAGCTGCATGTGTAGGCAGTGTTTTCCTCCGGATGCACCTCAAGCATCTTCGGCAGTGATGTTCCACATCCTCCCTCATTTTTGGCCAGTAGACTCTATCCCTCAGGAGTCCGAACATTATATCTACGCCCATATGTTCATGGTCATCATGTAGTGATCTCAACGCCATATACGCTCTTTTTTTCCAGTATCAATCACACCCTGATGAAGTAGCTTTTTTGATACGAAACGCGTTGGATAGGAAATAGATTGTGTGTTTTCTATTCCATTTTTACTTTACATATATATATATATACAGACAAAAAAAGACTGCACCCTTCAGGTGCTATAATCAAACACTTGATATCTAAATGATTAAGTGACTTCTCTAACTTCAGCAGTATAAAAGTAGCAGAAAGATGTATGTTATCCTGTGATAACTAAATACATACACACTAATAACTTTAAAAATACACAAAAATGTATTACATATATGCAATTAAATAGCTAAATATTGTAAGCTACTGACTACCATGCTAAACCAAATGAGGAAAAATTGTGAAATAATTGTGTTGCGACCAAAAAATACCAATAAAAATAAAAATAAAAATAAAAAAATAAAAAATAAAAAAAGGTCTATGGATTGGGATCTGGCTGCTCTCTGCAAGGAACCAACGACCTCCCAGTAATCTGTGAACAACAAGAAAAGAAAGCGCCCGATCCTGGTGACAAATAAAAAAATACACTTTTAATAGAAAAATGGTAGGTCCAACAAATTTGAACTCACAAACGAATAAAAGGTAAAAGCATGTAATGAGTATACTCATTCGCCAACCGCACGATGATGTCGCTCCACTTGCACGCCACTCTCTCCTTCTGTGAAGTCCCAGCTTCTCTGAGCCGCCGTCCAGCAGAGGTATAGGAACTGTACAACCTCTCCCGATATGACCCAGAAGTCCACCACTCTCACTCTCACGGTGATTTCATCAGGGGAGTGATGAAACGCATAGGGAAGAGTTTTTAAGCTACTGAGATTGTTTATACTCATCGTTCACTGCCGATACCTCACGGACGCTGTAAGGACATTTTGTCTACTGCTGGTGCACACATCCGCCTCTGCGGGGTCATATTTATATTACCTCCCATCCAGATGCTGCTGTGAGAGTGGTGGACTTCCGGGTCATATCGGGAGAGGTTGTACAGTTCCTGTACCTCTGCTGCTCAGGCCTCTTTCCTGGGACTGGTAGGGGTTGGGCTTTTGCCGCCGCTGGGCGATTGTATTTTAGGGTGGGTTGCAAAAGTTAGCGCAGCTGCTTTGGGGGTTACCTTTTGAGGGCATTCCCTCCTCATGCGTCCTTCCTCCCCGCACTCATAACAGCAAGGTGTACGATTTTTAATTGCAAAACAAGTATAACAAACCTCACACTGATGAAACCCACAAGGTCGAAACAGTCTGTAAGTGGGTTCACTGGCTTTGCATCTCATCCCAGGCTATGTTTAAAAGCTGTGTTTAAAAAAACAAGCATTAAATCATGGATTTAAGACAAAAGGTGGCACTGTGTGCTCATTGCATGTCATTTCCCAGAATCCCTTGCTGCAGTGGAAGCACTGTATGCTAGATGATAATAGCAAAAAGCAGGGTTGCAGACCTGTCTAAGGCTGCGCTCATAGTGCCGGCAACGCAACGTCGCCCGAAAACAAATGCATTGTGGCCGTTGTGCGCGCTTATAGTAAGCGCGATGGCGACAAAGCTACGGAGTGATGTGGCGACGCGAATTTCTGAAGCCGGTCAAATTTGGTTTCTTAGGGGCTGTCACAGCCCCTGAACCAATCAATGACCAGGTCGCCCACAATGTCGCCGCAAAGCGAAATACAACTTTTGCTAGTGATGTCACTCATTGCGTCGCCATCGCGGGCACTATACGCGCGGCCTAAGACATGTGAATGTCCATGATATTCTTTATTGGCTATATGCTAACGGTGGAGGTTTTGTCGCTTTTTTCACCCACCATAACTTAAAAAGTGTGTGGGTGTGTGTGTGTGTGTGTGTGTATATGTGTATTTATATATATTCCCCTGAAGAAGTCGCCATTTGATGACGAAACGCGTAGGGCGTGGCTAGAGTCCGGCCGCCATTTGCCCACAAACACTGATGCAGGTTGACTGAGAACTTTTGGCTCCCGTGTGCTGCTCTCCCGGCTTGCTACTTTATACAATTGTACATCTGGGGTGCCTGTTTCCCGGAGGGACCGATGTGGTGGAGCACTGAAGGTGAAAGACCCCTCTTCCAGTTTCGGTTCGCGAGGCTGATCCACGTGACGACGCCACTGATTGCGGACGGACGCTGGTGATTGAGCTGCAAGGCACATGAGAGCCTATCTCATACACGCTTTTATTTGCTGTATCCTTGTGAGTGGCCATTTGTTAGATTTTATGTTCATTCAATACATTTTTATTGTGGTAATGCACTAGGTGTGCGCCTGTTTCTTTTTTGTTCTTTTTTCCATATATATATATATATCTATAGATCTCTTATATATCTATATATAATATATTTATATATTATAATTATCAAAATACTGTATGCCACCCCATCATCTGCATGTTCCTTAGCCGGTCTCTCCACCCGCCTTTCCCCATTATCACCCAGCATACAGCACTTCCACTGCAGCAAGGGATTCTGGGAAATGACATGCAAATGAGCACACAGTGTCACTTCTTGCCTCAATAACCATTTTTAACATGGTTCCCTATAGGCTTAAGCTTGCTGCATGGTCACAGCTTTGAGCAGAGCCAGGGTTAAGGTGCATACCCAGAAAACCACCCACAGACAGTTGTTTCGACCTTTTTTTTTTTTTTTTTTTTTTTAACTTTTTTATTCAACAACTTTAAGTTTACAGACTTTTTTGGAAACCAAAAAAACACACCATAGTGACAACAGTCACCTAACATTAGAAAGACACCAAAACATAATATATTTACATTTTCTTCCTTCATCCTTCAGACATATACAAACACAAAGATAAACTTTTCAGAAGGGGAAAAAAAAAACATAACTTTACGAAAAAACCCTATAACCAAAACATCATACAAAGATAAGAACCATATACTTCAAGATTCTTTCATTTAAAAACAAAAACCCTTTCTCTATTCTCAAGTGATGCGATCATCTGTTTTAATTCTTTTCCCATACGTTCCAAACCTCTCTTACTTTCCTCTAACTGGAATCCAGACCTCACACTTTTTTCATACCCGTTTCTTGCCTCTTTCACATCCCAATATCTCCGCCCAAATCCCCTCGCAAGTTGATTGTGCAAAACCTCTTCCTTTGTAAGCCCTACTTCATCCTTTCCCTGGGTGCTCCTCCCCTTACTATCTCCCGCAGAATTTGCCTCTTTTGCCTGTGCAATCCCTTTTTTGCCTGCCTTTTCTTCACTTTCGTTCCCACTTACTCCACTTACACTTCTCGGTATTTTTGTTCCCTCCACGCTTATCTGACTTTTTTGTGAGGACGAGCTATTACTCTCACTACTCTCCTTCTCCCTCACCTCTCCCCTAGCCTCTTTTATTTTAACCCACTGTACATGCTCCTTTTTTAATTCTTCATATTGCTCTTTTGTCAGCTGTTTTCTTTGGTACATAATTTTTTCCAATCTTTCTATTATCTGTTCATCACTACTCCCCCCATGCTGCTTCCGGAAAATACCCACCCAAAACAGAACATCTCCCACTGCGTTCTCAAATTGTTCCATTTTCTCTTTTAGGGTTACCTTCCCTTTTACTTTTTTAACTTTACCCTCTACACCCTTCTCTCTAGGCTCCACGAACTATATCAGGGCAGGAAGAAGGAAGCTAAGAAAATAATCAGGGAAAACAATGCAGGGGTAAGCTGCCACCAGTGCTCAAGGGCTAGAGCGTAGATAATATGTCCATTAATAATCAGAGCCACACAGGTAAGGCACTTAATGAACTTACATGATAGAAAATCAGGCGGACAAATAAAGCAGGTTGGGGGGAGGGGTAATAACGGGTGCCCTTAAGAATCGCCGACCATCCTGAATGGGAACAGCCCGGCTGATGCTATGACACCCTCGATCCACTCTGCCAATAAAGTACCTGCTGTCACGCTGTGTCCGGTGAGTCCCACTGCAGAGGAGATGATGCACCGGAATAGGTGTCTGCGACTGTGTATGAAATCCACGTGCAGCCAGCTGAGGTATCCGGAACAGCAAACAAGAAAAGCGGTGCACTGAGATAACCAGGTAAATCCAACACGCAGCTCTAACAAAAAACGGCTATTTATTGAAGTAGGTGGACAAACATCACCATACTAGATGACCTCTGATGCGTTTCATCCCGCAAGGGACTTTGTCAAAGAGTGGATGGTAAACGTCTGTATACTACCAACTATCCTGTGATAGGCTAAACACAAAATTGTTTTACAGGCAACTCCTCTTACACAGCTGAGTCTTAATTAATGAGAGTGCCATTCAATCTATACAGACATAGTGGTATATAGAAAGGGGAGTAAGATATACAGATATAGCTAATACATAGTAACAGCTAAACAACATGTATAACAAACATAATAAAAAATATACACAAACAACTTATTGCAACAGTACTGTAAGGTAGTAACAACAGCAATGGCAAATGAATAATATAAAAACCAAACATACAAGTAACATGAAAATGAACAAGGATAGGATTAGTTAAAGAAACAAATAATCAAAATAACATTATCAAATATATCAAGAGACGAGATGATAAAAATGTTATCGATAAAATATAAATATATATATAATATAACAATAATTAGAAAAATAAATAAAATGAATTATATATATATGCATATGTATATGCACACATACACACATATAAATATATACACATGTGTACACACACATACACATAAAATAACATAATAATAAAGAATCAATAAATATATAAATAATATTAATCAATATCCACAATGAGTAAACATAAATTCATAACGGATCAATTCTATATCAAATATTCATAAATCAATAATGATCCATAACGATATGTATAAATAATATTAAAATCGATCATTCCCTATCAGCTCATCTCTTATCAATCTATAAGTAAGATATTGTCATAACAGACATAATATAGCGATATTGATATTCATTATAAAATAATAATAATCAAAAACCATTTATATCAAGGTATGTGTTAGAAATATCACAAAACCAAGATATATACAGTATAATAGATACACATAATATATAATCATATAAAGGGGAAGATAAAGAACAGAATAAACCTGAAGGAAGAAAAAAAATCAAAAAAACCAAGAAAAAGAGGGAGACGTATACACATTGGATCAACCTATAACATTGTAAGAGTAGAAAAAGAGACCTCATATCTCAAATTCCTAACTTCTCACTATTAAATCAAGAAATGTTTAAGTTTCCAATCTGTGTTTATACCATTGGGGTACAATGTATTCATGGTACAAATCCAGTGCATCTCTCCCTTATTTAAGAGATTCAACCTATCTCCACCTCTGGGATGACATGGACCATGTTCAATACCGACAAAGGAGAAGTTGGATATATCTCCTTGGGGGCAAGTAGAGAAATGATGGGACATCAGGTGTATATGTTCCATAATTTGTGACCATAAAGGTCTCATAGTGCGTCCTACATATTTTTTGTGGCACCCACATTGTAACACATATACAACAAATGATGTGTAACAATTGATAAAACTAGTAATGTAATGATTAGATTTGTATGATTTAAAGGATTTAGTAGATGTAGAATATTGATAAATAGAACATCTCCCACAAGTAAAGAATCCCTTAGGGATCCCACGTATCTCTCTGTAATTATCATTAGACCTAAACATACTGGGTGAGATATGACCAGCTAAGGACCTCCCTTTTCTGAAAACAAATCCTAGGAGCTTTTTGGACGATAGCAGAAATATCTTTGTCTTAAGACAATGTATTCCAATGTTTGTGGAAAATTGCTTTTATTTGACGTGCTTGTCTATTAAAAGTGGTAATAAACATAGGACAAGCAGTGTCATCCCTTCTAGACAGTGTAGATGTTGTATTACGTCTATTACATTTTTCTCAACATTTTGGATTAAGATCTTATCATTTTTTCATGGTGGGTGAATGACGGTATGAATGACAGTGGGTGGGTGAGTGGGTGAATGACCGTGGGTGGGTGAGTGGGTGAATGACAGTGGGTGGGTGAATGACAGTGGGTGGGTGAATGACAGTGTGTGGGGGAATGACAGTTTAATGACAGTTTAATGACAGTGGGTTGGGTGGGTGTGTGAATGATAGTGGGTGGGTGGGTGAATGATAGTGTGTGGGTGGGTGGGTGAATGACAGTGGGTTGAATGACAGTGGGTGGGCGAATGACAGTGTGTGGGTGGGTGAATGACAGTGGGTGAGTGAATGACAGTGGATGGGTGGGTGAAAGACAGTTGAATAATGGTGGGTGGGTGGGTGGGTGGGTGAATGACAGTGGGTTGAATGACAGTGAGTTGAATGACAGTGGGTTGAATGACAGTGAGTTGAATGACAGTGGGTTGAATGACAGTGGGTGGGTGGTTGAATGACAGTGGGTGGGTGGGTGAATGACAGTTTGGGTGAATGACAGTGGGTGGGTGGGTGAATGAGAGTGGGTGGGTGGGTGAATGACAGTGGGTGGGTAGGTTAATGTTGCATGTGGGTGGGTGAATGACGGAGGTGGGTGGGTGAATGACGGTGGGACAGTGGGTGGGTGGGAGACAGTGGGTGGGTGGGAGACAGTGTGACTGAGTGGGTGGGTGACAGTGACTGTGACTGGGTGGGTGACAGTGACAGTGACTGGGTGGGTGACAGTGACAGTGAGTGGGCAGGTGACAGTGACTGGGTGGGTGGGTGACAGTGACTGGGTGGGTGGGTGACAGTGGGTGGGTAGGTGACAGTGACTGTGTGGGTGACAGTGACTGGGTGGGTGATAGTGACTTGACAGTGACTGGGTGGGTGACAGTTACTGGGTGGGTGGGTGACAGTGACTGGGTGGGTGACAGTGACTGGTTGGGTGGGTGACAGTGACTGGGTGGGTGACAGTGACTGGGTGGGTTGGTGGGTGACAGTGACTGGGTGGGTGACAGTGACTGGGTGGGTGACAGTGGATGACTGACAGTGACTGGGTGGAAGACAGTGACAGTGGGTGACAGTTACTGGGTGGGGTGACTTACCTTGACCGGTTGGGTGCAGCTTTCTGCCGGACGCTTTCCTCTCCTGCTCCCAATATCCCTGCGGCAGCTGCCTGGGACGGGAGGTGGGCTTGGGGGCGTGGGAGGGGGGGTGGGGGGGCCACGGGAGGTGGACTCGGGGGGAGCGTGGGAAGCTGGCCGCGG
>WSYH01000601.1:3597-57314 GCA_036426205.1 Ascaphus truei
CACCCTGACATTTATTGTAGCACCCTGAGTGTAGCACCCTGAGTGTAGCACCCTGAGATTTATTGTAGCACCCTGAGATTTATTGTAATCCTTCTGTCCTCTCTTCTCTGCTACAACAGAAGCGACATTTAATAGCACAACTGCTTGAGCCCCCCGCTAAGATTTGTTCACACCTTATAATCATTTTTCACTTACATATTTATATTTTATAATATATAACATTGTGAAAACATTGAAGCCCTAGAAATGTATCCTCTATAAACACTTCGGTTCTAGAAATGGAACTAATGACATTTATTTTAGCCTGGGACTCGGATCCGTTACTGTTCTTTCGATGGATTGTTTGAGGTATGATGTACTGTATTTCATTTATTTGGTACGGTATATAATGTTATTAGGTTTCTCTTCATGTTTCACATGGACACCATGACACATGGATTTTATTTTGGAGCTGGCGTTTGGAAAAGAAGGGATTCTGGCGGCGGCTTCGCCACTTCCGGACTCGGCGCATGACTGGAGACGCCAGATTGTGAGGGGGGAGGGGGAGGTCATTTACCCCATGCTCAGCACCATTTAAAGAAGGCTGCAATGTGGGAACCTCAGCCCATCTCATAAAGGGGTTTATACCCCAAACGTCATCGAGCGCTTCACCACCATTGGCAGGATGTCACACTGCCATTTTTATTTGTTGTTCTAATCTGTACTTTCTTATGGTTGCTGAATATTGATTTATTAATAATACTTTTGGTGCAGTTGTGTTAGGGGTTTATGGGAGTGGCTGTAGTTAGACAGGATATGAGGTGAGGCGTGTGTGAAGGGGTGCTTTAGTATGTTATATGTTGTATTACTTATCTTCTGGCCTCTTTTCAGACAGCCTTGTGGAAGAAGCACCCCCCCCCCCTCCCTCCCTGTATATTTGGGTGTCTTGGACTGGGTTATTTGTCCAGTGAAAGGTATCGGTTGGTAACAGGTTGAGAAGTTTAGCTAACGTGTTAATTTAGTTGCATCATTGTGGTTTGCCGTGTTAGTATCGCTGCGGGTGGCCAGATGACGGTTGTGGGGACCTTGCTAGTTTGACGCTTTGGTCGGTGGACCTCCTCTGGAGGTAATGGGGAAGCGGTAACAAACGAGGCTAATGTGGCAGGTGTGGGAGAGACCCCCTGTCATGTGATCAGTGTCATCAGACTCTTAGTGGCGGTGGTGATTTGGGGTTCACGCCGCAGTTATCCCGGGGGGCTTTATAGTGTATGGTGATTTGGTGCAAACCTACAGGTCCCCGGGGAAGTTAAAATGTGGTGTTATATATTGGTTATTATGTTGTATTTAATAAATGCTGTGACAATGTCTATCCACTAACCATGGTGTCAGTGTGTTATAGCAAGGGTGGGAAGAGGGGACAAACTCCCAGGCTGGAAAGCCGTGTACAGTATACACTACATCTTTAGAACATATATTGCATTATTTTAGTGGTAAGAGGGTTCTCCACTATACTAGCACCTGAGTATTTAAAAATGTTATGTTTTCTACTATTTTGGGGGTTGGATGTTCACCTCTACATTCTTTGGAATAGTATTTTATAATATATACAATGTTGAAAATATTGAAGCCCTGATGAATGCCTCTTTGGAGGTCTGACATCTGCTTCTTATCTCTTTCTACCTCATGCTTTGCAAATATTTGTATACGCAACATGCTGCATCTGGTCTAGTGATGCTGAAATGTGTGTGGAGGCTCATTATCGCCAAACGGCACGTTCTGCGAATCCTGCGGCTCTCAATAAGAAACACACACCGTGACAATTACAATTCTGTGCTTCCATGTGAGATATTCAGCGCAGGCGTGGTGCTTACATGGAGAGAGTTCAGCGCAGGGTGAGGTGCTTAATTGTGAGTCTGTGAGGAGATTCAGCGAAGGCGTGGTGATTAAATGTCGGAGATATAAGCGGGCGAGGATCGGCGTGGTGCTTACATGGGAGGGATATCAGCGCAGAGAAGGAGAGCGGTCATGACTTCGCGACCCCCCCATATGTTGGGGGCGCTGGTGGGGCATGTTGGTCCATGGCGGATAGGACCGTGCGTGGAGCATGCTTATTGTAACACACACACAAGTAGTGCTCGGGGATATACAGTCCAGTGTTTACTGACAGCAGCGCTACGAGGAAGCGAGGGAGGAGCCACCTAAACCCCATTCAGAATGTAGAGTACAAGGTGGCCAAGTAGAGTGAGCAACAGGAGTCTCACCTCATTTACGAAATCGACGGGTCCAATATCTGACCCGAATTCCTCTATTAGCCCCGCTATAAACTCCTGATATCTGCTATTACCCCATATATAAAGAGACGCCCTATATCGCCTATTAACCCCATATAACTACCCATTAGCTCTCCTAGTTACTCCAATATGAAACCCCTATTCTCATTAGGCCCCATATAACTTCTCCCGTACAATCTCCTAGTACGCCCCAGTATAACTACTCCCTGATGATCTCCTATACTCCATATGCCAACTCCCTATATTCTTATGATACCCCATATAACGGACTCCCGTTCTCCCTAGTATCTCCTATTAGCTCATATAACTACTCCCTGAGTGATCTACTATTACCCCCTATAATACTCCCCTATATCTCCCTAATTGACTAATATGAGACCCCTACCACTAGAGCTGCCCGATTTACCATATAACTACTCCTATATTCAATACACATATAAATTACTCCCTATATCTCTATGATCCGATAAACCCCTCCCTAACTCCTCCTATGGAACCCCCTGGATCCAACCCCTCCCTATATGCTCACTATTAACCCATAGACCCCACTCCCTATAGTCCTATTACCCCCATATAACATCTACCTATGATCTTCGTCTAGTACGCCCAGTAGAACCATCGCCCTACATGTTAGACACCATATACCACGCCTGATTAGCCGAGTTACCGCCAGATAAACCTCCACTCTATTCCTTAATGACCACATTGTAACGGTACTCCGAGAGTCCGCCGATGTACCCATAGAATCCCGGCCCTAATCTTCCGTGATTACCCCATAGAACCCTCCCATGATATCCGAGTACCCCATGTGACCCACGACCGATGAAAATTCTCCATGACCCATATAACCTCTCCCTATAGGACTCCTCCTATTACCCCATAGAACCTGCCCCTATAAGACTCCTCCTACGACCCAGATTACCCCACTTCCCTATATCTCCATCCGGACCATGGAAACCGCCGTCCTATATCTCCTAGGACCATGAGAAGCCGTATATCTCCTATTACCGACATATAACCCCCCCCGAAGTCTCCTGATGTACCCCATATACCAGACGTCACGATGTCTCTCTGATACCCCATATACCCACTCCCTATATCGCATATGAGCCCATATACCCCCTCCGCTTAAGCTCTAAACCAGATATAGAAAACTCCCTAGGAAGCATCCATTTACGACCCATATAACCACTCCATATCTCCTGAGTATTTAGCACCATAAAACCCCCTCCGATCATCCTCCTAGCTACCTCCAATATAACCACTACGGATATGTCTGCCTATACCCCATATGACCGCACGCCCGAAGGACTCCTCGATTACCCATATAACCACTCCCTATAACTCCTCCTATTACCCCATATAAAATGCATTATATTGATTGCCTGTGTGTTTAGGTCAAAACCATCACACTAATAGAGGGATGTTCTCAATGAATATGTGACCTATCCTCTCCCTCTCTCGATGTGGGACGCGAGAGGCCGCTCCTCACAGCCGTGTCTGGGTTGGTGGCACTGCGGCCTAACCGTTACAAATCCATTCTCTCTGCTGCTCGGCCAAATGAGAAGCAGAGATGTTCTGTAGAAAGTTCTGTAGGACCATCCTGTAGGTTCAAAGAGAATCAGACTTCACACTCCACTCACCCAGCAGCGCCCGCTAGTGGCTGCAGCCCTGTAAAGCAGCTTCTGCAGCTCTGGGAGGTTTTTATGTACCAATGTCTGGTGAAACTGATACAATAAAAAACAGCACCAGATTTCTGAAGGAACGCTGTGCTCTCGTGGGGTCGCTGTTTATAGTTAAAGCCCAGGGGGCTGCAGGGGGAGACGCTGACAAAATGTCCCAGTGCAGAGGGACGCGGGGGGGGGGGGCGGGGGGGGGGCGCGGGCGCGGGGAGGGGGGGACAACGGGGAGGAGGCTGACAAAATGTCCCAGTGCAGGGGAACGCGGGGGGGGGGGGCACACTCGGGGGACGTGGGGAGGACGCAGGGGGACTGGGGGGATGCGGGGGGGACACAGGGGGAGACGCTGACAAAATGTCCAAGTGCAGAAGGACACGGGGGGGGGGGGGACTCAGGAGGACGCAGGAGGACATGGGGGGACACTGACAAAATGTCCCAGTGCAGAGGGACGCGGGGGGGGGGGCGCTCAGGGGGATGTTGGGGACACGGAATGGGGAGACGCTGACAAAATGTCCAAGTGCAGAGGGACACATGGGGGATGCAGGGGGACATGGGGGACACAGGGGGAGACAGGGGACATGGGGGAGACAGGGGCATACAGGGGGACATGAGGGGACGCAGGGGGAGACGCTGACAAAATGTCCCAGTGCAGAGGGACGCAGGAGGACATTGAGGGATGCGGGGGGACACGGGTCATGGGGGGGATGCGGGGGGACATGGAGCAACGTGGGTGGACGTAGGGAGATGCAGGGGGACATGGGGGGGATGCAGAGGGATGCAAGTGAATGTGGGGGGACGCGGAGGGATGTGAGGGGGGGGACAGAAGGATATGGGGGGATGCTGACAAAATGTCCCAGTGCAGAGGGACGTGGGGTGACACAGGGGGACGCTGACAAACTGTCCCTCCAATCTTTAAAAGGGAATTATTGTCCAAATGTCCCAGTGCAGAGGGACGCAGAGTGACATGGAGGGACACGGGTGACAAGGAGGGAGCCAGGGGACATGGAGGGACACGGGGGACAGGAGGGACGCAGGGGGACATGGAGGGACAACGGGGTGGGGACAAGGAGGGACGCAGGGGGACATGGGGATGACACAGGGGGGGACAAGGAGGGACAGCAGAGTGGACAGGTGATGGACAGGGGGACAAGGAGGGACGCAGGGGGACATGGAGGGACACAGGGGGACAAGGAGGGACGCAGGGGGACATGGGGGGACACAGGGGGAAGGAGGGACGCAGGGGGACATGGAGGGACAAGCGGGGGACAAGGAGGGACGCAGGGGGGACATGAGGACACGGCGGGGAAAGGTGGGACGCAGGGGGACATGAGGGACACGGGGGACAAGGAGGGACGCGGGGGGACTGGGGACATGAGGGACACGGGGGACAAGGAGGGACGCAGGGACGAGGGACAGGGTGGGGGGACATGGAGGGACGCAGGGGGAATTGGGGACAGGTGGGGGGGACATGGAGGGACAAGGGGGAGGCATGGAGGGAGGAGAGGCCGGGGACAAGGAGGGACGCAGGGGGACAGGAGGGACACGGGGGGACAAGGAGGACGCGGGGACATGGAGGAGCGAGTAGGGACGCAGAGTGACATGGAGGGACGCAGAGTGACATGGAGGGACACGGGGGGACAAGGAGGGACGCAGGGGGACATGGAGGGACACGGGGGGACAAGGAGGGACGCAGGGGGACATGGAGGGACAAGGAGGGACGCAGGGGGACTGGAGGGACCACGGGGGACAAGGAGGGCGCAGGGGGACATGGAGGGACAGGGGGGACAGAGAGGACGCTAGGGGACATGAGGGACGGACACGGGGGACAAGGAGGACCGAGTGACATGGGGACACAGGGGGGACAAGGAGGGACGCAGGGGGACATGGAGGGACACGGGGGGACAAGGAGGGACGCAGGGGGACATGGAGGGACACGGGGGGACAAGGAGGGACGCAGGGGGACATGGAGGACACGGGGGGACAAGGAGGGACGCAGGGGGGACATGGAGGGACCACGGGGGGACAGGAGGGGGACGCGGGGGGACATGGAGGGACGCGGGGGGACATGGAGGGACACGGGGGGACATGGAGGGACACGGGGGGACAAGGAGGGACGCAGGGGGACATGGAGGGACACGGGGGGACAAGGAGGGACGCAGGGGGACAGGGGGGACACGGGGGACAAGGAGGGACGCAGGGGACATGGAGGACACGGGGGACAAGGAGGGACACGGGGGACAGGAGGGAAACGGGGGAATGGAGGGACGAGGGGGGGACATGGGGGACACGGGGGACGCATGGAGGGAACAGGGGGGACAAGGAGGACGCAGGGGGACATGGAGGGACACGGGGGACAAGGCGGACGCAGGGGGACATGGGGACGCGGAGAGTGACATGGAGGACGCAGAGTGACATGGAGGGACGCAGAGTGAACATGGAGGGACGCGGGGGGACATGGAGGGACGCAGAGTGACATGGAGGGACGCGGGGGGACATGGAGGGACGCAGAGTGACATGGAGGACGCAGAGTGACATGGAGGGACGCAGAGTGACATGGAGGGACGCGGGGGGACATGGAGGACGCAGATGGACATGGAGGGACGCGGGGGGGGGGAGAATGGAGGGACGCAGAGTGACATGGAGGGACGCGGGGGGACGAGGGACAAGGAGGGACGCAGGCATGGAGGGACCAGCGGGGGGACAAGGAGGGATGCAGAGTGAGCATGGAGGACGCGAGGTGACAGGAGGGATCGCAGAGTGACGAGGGAGAGGGGTGCTAGCACGAGTGACAGAGGAGGGAGGCAGAGTGACATGGAGGGACGCCGTGACGGGGGGACATGGAGGGACGCAGAAAGGGACATG
The DNA here is from genome assembly GCA_036426205.1 of Ascaphus truei. NCBI lineage: Eukaryota > Metazoa > Chordata > Amphibia > Anura > Ascaphidae > Ascaphus > Ascaphus truei. The sequence continues at coordinate 10,409 of WSYH01000601.1, forward strand.
AGGGGACGGGGGGGGGACCTGGAGGGACGCAGAGGACAGGCCAGATGGACATGGAGGAAGCGGGGGGGGGACATGGGGACGCAGAGTGACAGGAGGGACGCGGTAGGGGGGAAAGCAGGGCGAGAGTGACATGTGAGGGACGCGAGTGACATGGAGGGACGAGCATGACCATGGAGGACGCAGAGTGAGGAGGGACGCAGAGCGTGACATGGAGGAACAGACTGGGAAAGGAGGGACGAAGGGCGGGACAGGGGAGGAGCTAGAGAGTGTGCAAGGAGGGACGCCGAGTGACATGGAGGGTAGCAGAGGACAGGAGGGGACGCAGAGTGACAGGAGGGACGTCAGGTGACATGGAGGATGGAAAGGACATGAGGGACGCAGAGTGACAGGAGGGACGCGGGTGGGACATGGAGGGACGCGTGAAGCGGGACATGGAGGGAGCAGCTAGGTGCGAAAGGGACGCAGAGTGACATGGAGGGACGCAGAGTGACATGGAGGGACGCAGAGTGACATGGAGGGATGCAGAGTGACATGGAGGGACGCAGAGTGACATGGAGGGACGCGGGGGGACATGGAGGGATGCAGAGTGACATGGAGGGACGCAGAGTGACATGGAGGGACGCAGAGTGACATGGAGGGACGCAGAGTGACATGGAGGGACGCGGGGGGGGAGGACATGGAGGGACGCAGAGTGAAAGGAGGGACAGAGTGACATGGAGGGACGCAGAGGATGGCAGAGTGACATGGAGGGACGCAGAGTGACATGAGAGGATGCGAGAGTGACATGCGGACGCAGTTGACACAGAGGGAGCAGAGTGAGCATGGAGGGAACGGGGGAAAAGGGGACGCAGAGTGACATGGAGGGATGCAGGAGGACATGGAGGGACGCAGAGGACATGGAGGAGCCGCAGAGTACAGGGGGATGCGTGAGAGCACGTGGAGGAAGATGGGGGGACATGTGGGGACGTGGGGGGACACGAGAGATGGGGGGGAACGAGGGATGCAGGGGGACACGGAGGGACGTGGGGGGACACGGAGGGATGCAGGGGGACACGGAGGGACATGGGGGGACACGGAGGGACGTGGGACAGGAGGGCGAGACGGAGGGGACACTGAGGAGGGACGTGGGGGGACACGGAGGGACGCGGGGGAACACGGAGGGACGCGGGGTGACACAGAGGGACACGGGGGATGTAGGGGGACTAAAGGGACACGGGGATGTGGGGGGGACATAAAGGGACACGGGGTATTGGGGGGGGACAGAGCTGCACGGAGGTTGTCTGTAAAAGTGAGGACATCACACATAAAATTCCCCCAAATTACCCTCTACATCTGGAGAGCTCTCGACGAGCAGCCTCTACTATGGGTCATGTTGTAATTTGCTATATTATGTACTGGTGTCTATCGTTGTATGCTGTCCATATCTGTATGGTCTGTTGTCCGATACTGTATGAACGGGTGTCCATATCTGTATGTAAGCGTGTCCATAGCTGTATGGTGTGCGTGCCATATTGTATGGCAACTGGGTACATTAATGCGTATGTAACTGGTCCGTTTGTCCATATCGTATGTAACTGCGGTCCATATCTGTATGTGAACTGGCGTCATATCTGTATGTAACTGCGTGTCATATCGTATGAATGGGTCAATATGTATGTAACATGCGTGTCCATATCTGTATGTAACTGCGTTCATCATCGTATGTAACTGCGTGTCCATACTGTATGTAATGCGTGTCAATCTGTAGTGAATGCGCCTTGTCCATATCTGTATGGGCTATGCGTGTCCATATGTATGTAACTGCGTGTCCATATCTGTATGTACTGACGCGTGCCATATTCTGTATGTAATGCGTGTCCTATCTGTGTAACTGCGTGTCCATATCTGTATGTAGTGTCTATCTGCGTGTATTGAACTGCGTGTCCATATCTGTATGATGATCGTGTAAGTGTTGTCCTAAGTCGCATTGTATGTAACTGCGTGTCCAATCATGTATGTAATCTGTTGCGTGTCCTATAAGTGTATGGGCATGCGTGTGCCATATCTGTAGTAACTGCGTGTCTATATGCTGATGTATACTGCGCGTTGTCCATATAGATATGGGCAGCGTGTCCATATCTGTATGTAAATGCGTGTCCATATCTGTTGTTATTGCGTGTCCATATATGATGTATGCGGTCCATATCGTTAATCGGTAACTGTTGTAACTGCGTTGTCATATTGGATGAACTGCCGTGTCCATATCGTATGTAACGGTCGTTGTCCATATAGGTATGTAACTGCGGTGGGCATATCTGATGACGATGCGTGTCCATATATGTTAGGTATGCGTGTCCATATCTGTTATGTATCGGTAAATGAGTGTCAATCTGTATGTAAACTGCCCAGTTGTCCGATATGTATGTAACTGACGTCTGTCCATATCTGTATGTAACGGCTTGCTGTCGATGGATGGTGTCTATATGAACTGGGTGTCCATATCTGTATGTAATGCGTGTCCATATCTGGTATATGTAAATGCGTGTCCATATCTGTATGTAAGCGGTTCCATATCTGTATGTAACGCGTTGTCCATATATGTATGAATGCGTGTCCATACTGTATGTAAAGCCTGCGTGTCCATATCATGTATGGTAACTGCGTGTCCATACTCTGTATGTAACTGCGTGCCATATCTGTATGTAACTCGTGTCCATATCTGTATGTAGCGGTGTCATATATGTATGGTGACTGGCGCTGTCCTATCTGTATGTAACTGCGTGTCATTTGTATGAATGCGTGTCAATCGTTATGTAACTGCGTGTCCATATCTGTATGTAACTGCGTGTCCTATATCGGTCATGTAACTGGTGCTGCCATATCTGTCATGTGGCATACTGTAGTGTCCATATCGTGATGTAACTGCGGTGTCCATATCTGTATGGTACAAGTGCGTGTCCATATTGTATGTACTGCGTGTCCATATTGTATGTAACTGCGTTGTCATCTATGTATGGTGCATGCGGTGTCCATATAGTATGTAACTGCGTTGTCATATTATGTATGTAGTCTCAGATCGATTGACTGGCGGTCCATATCTGGTGTTAATGGTGTCAATAATCTGTATGTAAATGCGTGTTGTCATATAGGTATGGTGCAGGGGTTGTCCCATCTGTATGTAACTGCGGTTGTCTCTAGAATGCGGTTGTCCTATATGTATGCTGTAATCGCGTGTCCATATTGTATGAAATGCGTGTCCACATAATGTATGGTGCATGGTGTGCGTGTCCATATCTGTATGTAACTGCGTGTCCATATATGTATTGGTGTAGTGCGTAGTCTGTCCATAGTCTGTATGTAATGCGGTCCATATCGTATGTAATGCGAGTGCATCTAGTATGGTGCATGCGTGTCCATATATGTATGTAACCGCCTTGTCCATATGTATGGTGTATGCGGTCCATATCTGTTATGTAAATGCATGTCCATATCTGTATGTAACTGCGTGGGTCGTCCATATCTGTATGTAACTGCGTGTCCATATTGTATGTAATGCGTGCCATATCTGTTGAAACGGCGTGTCCGTCTCTGTATGTAACTGCGTGTTCCATATCTGTAGTAAATGGTGTCCATATGTATGCTATGTGTCCATATGTATGTATGATTCGTGTCGCACGGTCTATCTGTATGTAACTGGTGTCCAATCTGTATGTAACTGCGTGTCCAATCGTATGTAACTGCGTGTCCCATCATCTGTAATGTGTGTCAATGGTGTTCCATATCTGTATTGTAATCTGTAACGGCGTGTCCATATCTGTATGTAATGCGTGTCCATATGTATGTAACTGGTGTCCCCTTAATTGTAATGTAACTGCGTGTACCTATATCGTATGTAACTGCGTTGTCCATATCTGTAATGAATGCGTGTCCATATCTGTATGAACTGCGGTGTCCTAATATGTATGTAACTGCGTGCTTCCATATCGGGTATGTAACTGCGTGTCCAATCGTATGTACTGCTGTCCCTGATGTATGGCAGGTGTCCATATCTGTATGTATAGCTGCGTTGTCCATCATGCGAGGATGTAATGCGTGTCCAATCGTGTAGTAACTGAGTGTCCATATCTGATGTACTGCGTGTCCATAGCTGTATCCGGTAACTGTTTGTTGTCCATATCTGTATGTAACTGAGTGTCATATAGGGAGGTGGCCTGCGTGCATGATATGTAGGTAACTGGCCGTTCCCAGTATGTATTAATCGAGTGCCATATTGTTATGAATGGACCCGTGTACGAGTATCGGATTGTAAACTGCGTGTGTCCCTATCTGTATGTAAATGGTGTCTCAATATGTAGGTAAATCTGCGGTCAAGTATCGTGACTGTAAAAGCTGGTGTGTCATATCTGTATGAAACCCGGCGTGTCCATATCTGTATGTAACTGCGTGTCCATATCTGTATGGTGCCTGCGTGTACATATCTGTATGTAACTGCGTGTCCATATCTGTATGTAACTGCGTGTCCATATCTGTATGTAACTGCGTGTCCATATATGTATGGTGCATGCGTGTCCATATCTGTATGGTGCCTGCGTGTACATATCTGTATGTAACTGCGTGTCCATATCTGTATGTAACTGCGTGTCCATATATGTATGGTGCATGCGTGTCCATATCTGTATGTAACTGTTTCTGTCACTATCACATCTTTGTACCCCCTTTGTACCCCCTTTGTACCCCCTTTGTACCGCGCTGCGGAATATATTGGCACTTTATAACGCAGTGCTACCTGATCCCCCCTGTCCGCCTGGAAGCGCGCGATGCGTTGTTACTCGCTGACATTCGGGGCGTCTCAGGCAAAGTGCTGTGATAACTTCTTCATTCCTTACAGATACTAACCCCGGGCAGCAGGTTAGTATATCAGTGTATACTTTATATCTGCCACATTACTCATATCACTTTCAGAGAGAAAACAATTGTGTGCCATATTAAGGGAAAAAAGGAAGAAAATGACAGAAATGATGAAAGTAAAACAGGGAAACTGAAGCCTGATTGAGAACACGATACGGCAGACTTCACGGTTCTCCTGGGAGTCTTTTAACGCCAATAAAACTCAAGCTCTTTGGTTTATAATAAAGTGTAATCTGAGCTGATTATAGCAGGAAACACCGTGTTTTCCCATTAACCCTCCGTTATATCGCTGCTAGTTTCATGCTGCGGGAGCAGGTCGCTCCTCTGCTTAGGTGATGACTGCTTGAAATAGAAATTAAGTAGGCAGAGAGAACGCTCACGCTCCTTGTGATACTTCTAAGTATTATGTTCTCCTTCCCCTAAAGTAACTGTGAAGTTAAAGCTACAACTATTATTTTAACTGACACAGCGCAGTAACGGCCCCCAGGGAGCCTGCACGGATTTAAGGTTTTATTTTTTTATTTTCCAATCCTTGGCTTGTGCCGGAGCTATGAGTGTCCCCCCAGATACTCCGAAATGGAAAAATGCATCTCCAGGGGTCCTCTTCTTTTCCTGGCAGAAGATTTGAGCTGTAAAAATGGCTGGGACTGACTCACGCACTCAATGCACATTCCACAGCGCCAGAATTAATCGGCTTCAGCTCCACTTCTCAGCTGAGAAAAGTCTGCTCTCTGCTATCTATCCATAACTGCCAACTACATTCTCATACAGTGCAAAGCCCAGGGAACAGAAGGAAGCAATAATGTGAGATATAATGTTACAGGGGGTGTCCCTGGAGATGCTCAGATTGTGGGATATCAGTTTTTAACAACTAATGTTGTCCTAAGCACTATTTATTGTTGGAAATAGATTACACTGGATTTCAGCTGTTTTGTGTTTCGAACATGATTTTATTCTGAGCTGATTTCTCTCTTATTACTAATATGTCACAATCCACAGAATCCTGTCATCACACTTTAATAATTACTCTTTGCTGACAGGCAATCTGTTTGAACTTTAAGACTTTTTACACAGTGAATCCGTGATGAATTTAACAAAATAAAAAGGTAAAACGTTGAAATGAGTTGCTCAAACAGTGGGAAATCCTAGAAAGATGTAAAGTGATTGCAGATAAGAGCTATAGAGTATGTCGCTAACCTTGGCGGCTTCCCTTTGGCAAGAGTTTTTGATTGCTTCAAATATTCTTATCTGCAAACTCATATTCAGTGAAATCTTCCTTATCTCACAATCTCACAATTGCTAATGGATTTTGTTTGCATTATTTAATAGGGGTTACAATGGACAACCATGTCTTGTGCCTCATGGAAGAGTGAAGAACTACTGAATTTGTTAATAATTTGCAGCAGGGCATGAATAGGATGAATAGTGTGAACTGTAATATTTGGTTAATTATAAAACAAAATAATCCTCTGAATCCATAGATGATTTATAAAGTGTACTGGCCTTCAGAGATGAGATTCACATATCTATATATAGTCCCATATACAGGCATACCCCGCATTAACGTACGCAATGGGACCGGAGCATGTATGTAAAGTGAAAATGTACTTAAAGTGAAGCACTACCTTTCCCCACTTATCGATGCAGGTACTGTACTGCAATCGTTATATACGTGCATAACTGATGTAAATAACACATGTGTAACAGGCTCTATAGTCTCCCCGCTTGCGCACAGCTTCGGTACAGGTAGGGAGATGGTATTGCTGTTCAGGACGTGCTGACAGGCGCATGCGTGAACTGCCGTTTGCCTATTGGGCGATATGTACCTACTCGCGAGTGTACTTAAAGTGAGTGTACTTAAAGCGGGGTATGCTTGTACACTATAATTAATAAACCACATTTACACACTTTGTGCGACACTATTAATTTACATGAATATAAATGTGCTATGGTTTTTACAATGTTATTTGTTATTTGTGCAAAAACTCCATATCCACAAACAAATCCCTAATGATTGTAATGAACGTGTTCTTTTGTCCAGAGGTACTTTGTGATATATTTTTTTATTATCTGACATATGTTTTTTCCCCCAAGATCTGGGTTCATGCGAATTCGAGGGTTATAATTACGTTTTGGAGTAAATGTATCTGCACATAAATACAGGAACATAATCTCTTACAATAAAGTCATATTCTCTCAATACAAATGAAATTGCTTTTGAGAAATACTTGGCAGAAATTAGGATTAGTACATTGCAAGCAAAATAATAAACTGTCAGAATAAAATATTAACCCAGAGATGCCTGAGGCTTCATAGACCCACCTTAAGACACACTTGCTTAAAGAAGCATATGAATAGCACTGTGGATATTCTGAACACGATACATAAAGCTTGGCCCCCTGCAGACGCACTTACCAGATCTCCCTCCTACTGTCTCTGTACGTTCTCCCTACCTACCAATTAGACTGTAAGCTCCTCGGGGCAGGGACTCCTCTTCCGAAATGTTACTTTTATGTCTAAAGCACTTATTCCCATGATCTGTTATTTATATTATCTGTTATTTATTTGATTACCACATGTATTACTACTGTGAAGCGCTATGTACACTAATGGCGCTATATAAATAAAGACATACAATACAATACAATACAATAGAGGTGCCCTGTTGTTTAGAATAATGTAAATGTCATTGGCCTTGTATCAGGTCAGAGACTCCTGGGAAGGTTCCACACCACATCTTGTGAAGATATGTACATTGTATATGATAGTATAATTTAATGTCTGTGAATTAAATGTATCATCACTGTCCATTTAATACAACTATGTGTAACCCTCCCCCCCCCCCCCCCAATCTCACATAGGGTCTCCTAGGGAATCTTGTGCTCAGACTACGTGTCTCTGTGGTGCATACCTGCTGGCAACAGGAGGCCCTGAGTCTCCCACAATGACATGGGGGAGAACAGGACAGGCTTCTGGGGTTGTGCCTCCGTCTCCTCTACTGGTGCAGCGCATCCATCTCCTGCAGCCCCCAGCTGTATGGGGTGAAGTACCTACAAGAGAGTTCTCCTTCCCCTCCTCCTGATACACTTCACTCTCAGGCAGGAGTATCGGTAAAAGTGCAAGGTCTTTATTGGTCTCTTCTCTATTCAGCAGCCAGATCACACTGCAGGCTGTCTTCCTTCAGGATATCCCTCACCTCACTCCCGGCCTAGGGCACCAAGAGTGGGTCCAGCTCTTCCCCTACCCTCTAGGCAGGGTAGGAGGTATGGGGTGCACACTCTCACTCCCCGTAGGGAGGCCTCAAGCCTGCCAGTCCTGGCAGCTTGATCTGTGTCACCCTTGTCCCTCTCCTTCTGGGGACAGACTCTCTAAATAGGAAGTGGCAATACACTAAGTAGCTCCAACAGGCACCGCCCCTGTGTCTTCTGAGTGGACACAGAGCCTGATGACCTGCCTTCACTAACTCACTGTACTGCCTGAAGTGGAGAAAACCCATGATTGTTCCTGGCAAACCTGCCCTTACGCAAGGATTAACGCCAGGAGGAGGGCAGACCTATAGCCCAAACCACACAGGGCTACACTCCCTCAGGTGGAATCCAATGGTCCCAACTTGGACCAAATTTGCTGGGCCATCCTGCAGGTGGACAACCTGTACAAATACAAATGATAATAATTATACAATGTTCATACATTACAGGCTGTACCCCACCCACCTACGATGGCGAAACTCCCAACATGGAGAACCCACAACTAATAATAATGGCGGGGATCAGGCTTTCTTATTTCCCGTCCATTATGGTCTATGACTTTCACAAAGTAGTATTGGAGAGGCCCATTCTCCGGCCTATACACAATTTTATGCATATAGATGTTTATCCCTGTACTCCATACTTTCATGAGAGAACAGATTCTTTCTTCTGTGTGATACGCATGACTACTGCTTTTTTTTTAATTAAATTTTTATTGAGCATTTTCAAACATTCAAAATGAGGTAAACACAACATACTACACAAAAAAAAGGAGGATACAGTAATACAAATAAACTGGTTGTGGAACAGTGGAGAAGAGGGAGATCAGGAAGGGGGGGGAAGGGGTAGCATTTGTACCAATATCGTACTGTATTCAACAATTTAAATACCACATGTGTCACTCTGTTCAAAGTATTCTAGTCTATATATGGGGATATACCTGCATGGCGGAACCAAGGAGCCCAAGTCTCGGAGAATTGCGAGGTAGAGCCGTTCAGATAGGCTGAGAGTTTTTCCATATAGACTATATGCCACATTTTGTTGTTTATTTGATTTAAGGATGGGGGGGCAGGTTGTTTCCAGTTTTTGGCAATTGTACACCGTGTAGCGTTTAAAATTTGGGATATTACTCTAGCTTTTTTTTGGCGATATTAGCCATTGGTTTTCCTAGTAATATATATACTGGGTCGTGTGGGACAGAGATATCTAGTATCTTGTGTATTAGGGTGAACACTTCCGTCCATGTTTGTTGGATTTTGGGGCATGACCAGAATATGTGCAGTATATTCCCCACTTCACCACAGCCGCGCCAGCACAGAGGGGAAACGCCTGGGAGAACAGAGTGCAGCCTGGCAGGAGTCATATATCATCTGAATATTAACTTGTAAATATTCTCCATAATTACAACGCATGATGAATTTTTGGAAGCAGCTTCCCAGATGTCTGTCCAGGTATCGAGATCTATACAGACGTTAAGATCCTTTTCCCAGGAAACCATATATTTATCGGGGGTTTGGTTGTTCTTGATAGAGGATAAACTGTGATATATTCTGGAGATGATGCCCTTTGTGTGGGGTTGGTGTAGACACCAGTCCTCATACAAAGTTAAAGCCTGGGGTTGACTTGGCTTATATGTTGATTGGATATAGTGCCTAACCTGGAGAAATCTGAAGAATTCGGAGGAGGGTATATCATGGTTTGTTTGTAGCGAAGTGAATGGGGGGACTTTCCCTTGGGTGAGGATATCCTTGACTCTTGTGAGTCCTTTTTGAATCCAGGTATGGGAGTGCGGGTTTCCTGTGTAAAAAGGAAGGGAGGGGTCCGAGAATAGTGGTTGCATAAAGGAAGGGGAATCGGTTAGTTGGAACCTGGTTTTGAGGGAGTCCCAGAGATTACAGGCAAAGGATATCACCGGGTTCTTGTAGGTCTCAGGTGGTCTAGACTTTTTGTTGAGCCAGAGAAGGTTTTTTATTTTACAAACTAGGTCCTCTATCTAAACCCACCTCCTCTCGGTTGGGTTTGAATGCCAGCTAATAAGTTGCCCTAATTGTGCGGATCTATAGTAGTTTTGTAAGTTCGGGAGAGCTAAGCCTCCTTCTGATTTGGATTTATAGAGAATATCTCTACGAACTCTGGGTCGCCTATTTTGCCAGACAAACTTCAAAATTTTCTTCTGTATATTATTTAGGTCTTTCTGACAAATTTTAACCGGGAGAGTTTGGAAGAGATAGAGGAGTCTGGGTAGAATATTCATTTTAATGGTAGTTATTCTACCAAACCAGGATATTATATATGGATTCCAAGTGGTTAGATCCTTAGCTATCTGGTCGAAAAAGGGTTTAAAATTTGCGTTGTATAAAGTCGAGTAATCTTTTGTTAATTGGACCCCTAGATATTTAATATGGTTCGAGTTCCATTTAAAGTCGAAATTTAGTTGGAGTAATTTTACTAATTCTTTAGGGAGATTTAAACTAAGGGCCATGGATTTGGAATTATTAATTTTATATCCTGAAAGGGAGCCGAATTCTGATAGATCATGAAAATGGTTAGGGAGGGATGTAAGAGGTTTTGAGAGCGTCAACAGTATATCATCCGCAAAAAGAGCTATTTTGAATTCTTCCTGACCAACAGGAATACCCGCAATATTGGAGTTCATCCTTATCTGGCATGCTAATGGTTCTATGGCTAAGGCAAACAACAGAGGTGAGAGCGGACAACCCTGTCTAGTTCCATTTGATATTGAAAAGGGATCAGATAGGGAGTTGTTCATCCTCACCATGGCCGTTGGTGTGGAGTGTTTATGCTATTTAGTATTTTGGCTGTGAATCCCATCTGCGAAAGCGTAGCTGACATAAACTGCCAGTCTAATCGATCAAACGCTTTTTCTGCGTCTAAAGAGAGTAATAGAGATAGGCACTTTGTGTTTTGTGCTACATGTATTAGATTCACTGTCCTCTTAGTGTTGTCAAGGGCTTGTCTGCCCAGGACGAATCCCACCTGATCCGGATGAACCAGTTTAGGGAGGATATTATTTAATCTGTTGGCTAGGATCTTTGCATAAAGTTTTAGATCAGTATTTAACAATGAGATAGGTCTGTAGCTAGAGCACAGCAGAGGATCTTTCCCCTCTTTTGGGATTACCACTATGGTAACGCGGAGCATATCCCTAGGAGGGGGAAGGCCTAGTAGCATCTCATTAAATACTTTGGTAAGAAATGGGAGGAGCATTGCGGAATATTTCTTGTAATAAAGATTAGAAAATCCAACCGGACCTGGGGCCTTCCCAATTTTCAGGGATTTTATGGCGTCCATAATTTCCAGGGGCTCTATAGATTTTTCGAGGTTTATGATATCGTTCAGGTCAAGAGTGGGGAGTCGGCATTCTGCTAGATAATTTCGAATCTTTATTGCTCTTTTGCTTTCAGCCGAGTCTCCCATTGGGCCTGGTAGGTTGTATAGGGATGTGTAATAGTCCTTAAATGCGTCGCTTATAATTTTGGGATTGTGGGATACTGAGCCATTTTTAGTGTGGATGTTATGAATTTTAGCCTTAGCTTGTTTTTGCTTTAATTTGCGTGCCAGCATTCTATCTGCTTTATTACTTTTTTCATAATATTTCTGTTGGGTCCATCTTATAGCTCTTTCTGCGTTTGACACCAGCAAAAGGTTTAGTTCGCCCCTCACTGCCTGTAGTTTTTTCGAGATGGGTTTTGTACTACTGCTTTTTAACCGCAGGTGGTCAATGACTGCGTCCCTGAGCCATGTATCTCTCTGATCTTCGATCTCCTGCATGATAGGCTCTGGTACATAAGGGAACTCATACCCATGCGACTGTCTGTACCTGATGGTGCAGTATTGTGATTATTGTGTGAATAAATATTCAAGGTGCAGTGTGCTAAATACTCACAAGTATAGGGTGAGCATTGTTCCCATAGAGGTATCTTTAAATGACAGCCCGTCGGACCGTCAGACAGGTAGATGTTAGTGGAATGGTAAGTGCTGGAGACCTTAAACGAATAACATAAGAACGGACATAGTGCGGACTGTACAAAATCTCTTTAAAAGTAAGTGTATATATAATGCACTCACATGGTATAAAAAGAGTATAAGCGTTCAGATCACACAGATCGGATCTCAGCAAAGTAACAGCTGTTCTCTCAGTCCCCCCTCCGCCTCGGCGTGCGTGTCACTGGTGCGTCTCACCCAAACCGGGAACCGGAAGTGAGATCTGCTCTGGGGGACTCCGACCCTGTGGGAATCTTCACTCGTCAGCCTCACTCTACGCGTTTCTCCGTATTGCGGTTTCTTCAGGAGAAACATTGCTGAGATCCGATCTGTGTGATCTAAACGCTTATACTCTTTTTATACCTTGTGAGTGCATTGTACATACACTTACTCTTAAAGAGATTTTTATACAGTACGCACTATGTCCGTTCTTATGTTATTCGTTTAAGGTCTCCAGCACTTACCACTCCACTTACCTGTCTGACGGTCCGACGGGCTGTCACATAAAGATACCTTTATGGGAACAATACTCACCCTATACTTGTGAGTATTTAGCACACTGCACCTTGAATATTTATTCACACAATAATCACAATACTGCACCATCAGGAATTTTCTTCTGTTTTACATGGTTTTGCGCTTCCCGATGATCTTCACCCCTTCACTGCCCACGGGTTCGAGAGAACGACCCCACACTGGGTTAAGCAGCATCCATATATGTTTGTATTAAGTATCACAATTTATACACTTGTTTATATATAGATATAATGTGTGAGCGCCACGTTTGATATATTTGCCTTTCACTTCGGCTGCCTGTACCTGGTTACAATAGCTCTATCAGCGCTACTTAACTTGGTGTGTTTTCTGTTTCCAGCCTTTCCTGGCAGTACCCAGTATTTAGGCTCCTCAGGGGCAATCTCATCATACAGTATAGATGAGCCTTTGGGTGTCACATGCTTTCGGTTGATTTCTACCCATCTCTTAAAAAGCTCTTCGGAAACCTCCTTGGAGTAAGTGCCTACATCCCACCAGTGATCTACCACATCATTCTTTATCAGCACGAACCTAGTACGGTCCATCCCTTTATCATACCCCTCGAATAACGGTGCCCACCATTTGTCCCGGTGCTCATATGAGGAGGACACACTCATACCTTTCTCTGACTCATCTCTTGAGGACACACCACAGCTTCTCTTTTAGCCTCACAGGGCCTTTCCCACCACTGTGTCACTCCCACATCGTGTCCACCGTACCTGACGGGCCCCTCGAGCACCCAACCCTTCTCTGGTGTCCACAAGAGTTTAACCCCCGCCCCTATATCTGGTCAGCGCTGCCAATATGGTGTGTGTACTCGGTTGGTGCACTTAATGATGTAGGAACCTGCCGGGTACTCCAGACTGAGGAACAATAGGATCCGCCGATCCAGCGATGTCCTCCGTGATGAGTCCGCCTCTGCGTGGGGTGGTATCCCGCTGGATTGTCCCACATGAAGATAGTCTCTTACTTCAGTCCTGGTGATCTGCTCCCAGACCACCACTATCTAGTGCTGCACAACGTCGCAGCTGTGTCCCTGGCATAAACAGCTAATGGGGTAGTGTCCCTACCTAAATGCCTGTCTTCAGGCCCAGGAAGGCCTGTTCACATTCACGCGTCCACTTATCATCAAACGGCTGTCGTGTCGAAATGGCCTTCCACCCGGTATCTTCGGGGTATATTTTCAGGAGGTTGTTGAGGGGCTTGGCCCTACAGGAGTACCCATCCACCAAGCGACAGTAGTAACCACAGAAGCCGAGGATTGAGAGTAGCTACATGACATTCTTTGGGCGAGGCCAGTTCACGACAGCTTCCACTTTGGCCAGATCAGTGGCGATTCCCTTGGCAGACACAATGTGTCCCACGTAGGTCACCGAGGTGTGGCAGAACCGGCACTTGTTGAGTGACAATTTCAGCCCTTCTTTCCCAAGGCGGTCCAGTACTTTTAGTAGTCGAGCCTCATGCTCCTCCACCGTCTTACCAAAAACGATAATATCGTCCAGGTAAACTAAACCCTCCCGGGGGTTCATGACCCCTATAGTCTATTCCATTAGGCATTGGAATGTGGCTGGTGCTCCACAGATACCTTGAGGCATACGTGTAAATTGATAGAAAACAAGGGGACAGACGAAGGCAGTCTTTTCTTTATCCTTCTTACTCATTGGTACCTGGTAGTACCCAGATCTTAAGTCCAGAACGCTGAACCACTGACTCCCGTTTAAGGCATTGAGAATCTCTTCTAGGCGGGGAAGAGTGTACTGATCCGGTACTGTATGATTATTCAGTGTTCAATAATCGACGCACAGTCTCACCGAACCATTCTTCTTCCTCACTACTACAATGGGTGAGGCGTAGGGGCTCCGTGATTTAGTCACGATTCCTGCTTCTTCCATCTCGTGTATTACACCCCTTACATCATCCACATCCTGAGGTGCGATGCGGCGAGAACGCTCACGGAAGGAGGTAGGGTCACTCAGCCGGATGGTGTGCTGGGCGGTGCGGCTGCAACCCACATCCATCTCACTCGTGGAGAACACAGCCCGTCGCTCGTTCAACTTGGCCGTCAGCCGGTCTTTCCATTCGGCCGGTAACGTTGAATCTCCGAAGTTGAAATCCAGGTCAGCTGATTGCCTGGACACTGCGGCTGTATTCACCTGAGGCATCATTTCTACCGGACTAACAGGATATATACGGCCCAATTTCTGTCTGGCATCGAAAGCCATGGTGAATGGGGAAATATTTTGGACATATACATAAGTTCACAAGGGTATATTGGTTGCCCATTCTCTCACTTCAGGTATTAACATGTACCCCCTCTGAGCATCTTCGGCCAACGTGCTTTCCAAGGAGAACAGGTGGTCATCTTTGGCTCTGTCAGGATAGCAACACCACCAGGCTGCCATGCGCTGCACTCCCCCTGGAAGAATTTCGGTCAGTCCGGCGCACCAATTATAAAGGACCCCGGGTTGATCTAGAGCCGAAATTCGACAGCACTCTTCTAACAAGAGGGGATGGTGGTTGAAGCTACTCAAAGACAGTTCTCCAATTTCTTGTAGGAACGATCGAATGATGGTTCGCACTATATCCGTGTTGGTCCCCAGAATAATCGGATAATTAGGCTGTTCTTGGGGCTCAGAGCACACTAGGGCTTCCACATCCATAGGGTGCGTCTTCCCTGTGTTCAACTGAACGATTTCCAGCCGTACCTTTATGATCCCATCAATGGGATAGTCCTCGTTACTCAGCCCCCTCACCTTCATATGTTCCGCCGACTGCAAAGGACGCTGCTGAAAGTGTTGATTATAGAACCCCCGGTATGTGATGGTGACTTGGGATCCAGTGTCCAGCAAGGCTGAGGAATAAACACTGTCCACGACAACAAGTATAATGGCGGCTGGTCCTACCCTACTACAAGCGTCCAATGTGGAATTTCCATCGTCAGGGCTTGGCTCAGGAGGTTCGTATGAGGGTGGAGAAACAGTTCCCTCCGGTGGCTCTGTTGGTTCGGCAGTGATGGCCCTGCAGACCATTACGTTAGGGTTAAATCTTTTAGTGGAAGATTTTTCTTCTTTTTCTTCCTTATCGGGGCAGTCACACGAGAGATGACCCTTCCGACCGCACCGGTAACAGCTAACTTCCCCGGGGGTAGTGCGAGTGGTAGAGGTAGGAGATCTCCTCCCCGATGGTTTAGATCGGGCGGCTGATGGCTTTTACTTGCGAGCCCTCCATTGGATGGTAGTGTTCTTTAACCCTTGAAGAGGAGGCTTCCTTGGGTTCACCCTGGAGGGGTTCTCTAGCCTTCGGGGAAGAATGTAACCGTGTATATGCTTCATGCCCTTTTACTAATCCCAATATGTCATTGAAGGTAGGGGGAGGTCCTTGTAGCAGAGAGCACCTAATCATGATTACTATGTGATGAGTGGGGTTTGCCCCTCGAAGGAATTGCTTGCGCCGATATTCATCCACCGCGGACGTCTCTTACTTCAGTCCTGGTGATCTGGTGCCAGACCACCGCTATCCAGTGCTGCGCAACGTCGCAGCTGTGTCCCTGGCATAAACAGCTAATGGGGCAGTGTTCCTACCTAAAGGCTTATCCCTGTCGCTGCTACACTCTTACCAGGGGAGTCGGGGCCTAGCTGGGGCCTAGGGGGATGTCTGGCCTAGTGCAGGAGTCACAGACCCCTGCACACCTACACCCTCCCTTGTCTGTGTCCCAGCTCCGACTGCCTAACGTGGTGGGACTGCGCAACATCAATATCCTGTGAGCAGCGATTCAGCCAACCCTATTGGCCACCTGCACCCATGTGATCGCCCTGAGGCTTCTGGGATATGTAGCCCTAGCCCGGAGCCTCTCCCTATTAGCTGTCACTTCGCGCGCTACCTCTTGCGCATGCGCAACTTGCTATGGCCGCCGCGCCTCTGTCTGCACATGCGCGAACCTCCGCGCGTACGCCCGCCCCTTTAACAAGGCGGCGCCCTACAGAGGGAGCCAACAGCAAGCGCACCGCCCGCAGCACCACTGCCACGGTACAAGGCAAGGGGGAGAATTAGGAAGACCGGGGAGATATGTACGTACATACCCACACACACACACACACACACACACACACACACACACACACATACATACATACATACATACATATGTAACGGGTATTCCACCCCACCCAATCTCATATATAGTGTGGGTGAGTAGAACATGCGGTGTTACCGGTGTGGTGCGTATACCTGCAGGCTCACAGGAGGTCTGAGCCTCCGCTAATGAGAGCCTGGGGTGACTCCTCTGGAACGGATCTTCGTTTGCAGCGCCTCCACCTATGTAGGATTCTATGGAAGTGTAGAATGACCCTACATAGGAACCCACTCAGAAACCACATACACCGTATTATGTATAACAGGTTTACTGAATGAACAATGACAACACCTTACTTCAAAACACTATATCAATAACAGTGCATCAATACAACTGCGTACCATCCCCCACCCACATGTCCATCATCACATTCCCTTCAGTCTCGGGAGTGTCCACAGCAATAAAGACCAGTGTGAGTGTGAGGGATAGCGCTTCCCTGTGTTGGGGCCCGGTGGTGCACTTAATATATACAGAGGTACCTTCCGAGCACTCCGATGCTCGGGACTGCAACTGTCTTCTAAAAGGGTCAGACGTCCATCTGATCCTATCCAGGTACTTCTGCAGTGGACCCCAACGAGGGTCCCACCGCTTCACGGGAACACAACAGTCTCTTGGTACAGCAACCGAACCACAGGAACAGCCACGCCGCTAGCCCTGTCTATCCTTAACTAATCCTAGCGTGACAGGAACCCTAACCTAGGGCCTGTCCCTGATGAACCGCAACCTGGGTGGCGTAGGGGAAATCTCCTAGGGCCTGCGGAGTAATACCCTGCCCCACTCCCCTAGCTACCCAGTCCCTAACTGTATCTACTACTGATACTAGATACTCCTAACAGCCTAACGCACCTGCAGCCGACACACAGCTCACACTGTCAGCCGGCAGGGATGCACACACGCTGCACACACTGCGCCCAGCACATGCAGCACAACACACACAGAACGGTACACACCATTCACTGGAGAGGGAGAGTCTATCTGGGACCTAAGGGGTTAAGCGTCTGCCTACTCCCCTAACGAGGCCCAGTCCTGACTCCCACTAACAACCGACTAACCTGAGTGACAGGGTCCCTTACTCTAGGGCATTCCCTGGCAACACTCACTATATGGGATACCTAGAGCTATCTTGGGCCAAGGGGGTGCTGGCTCGTACAGGGGATCCCTCTCTCCCGTACCCTACCTCCTTCCCTTGTCTGCCTCCTTGCTCTGCTCCTTCCTGACTGCCTAACGTGCTGCAAGCCCGCCAAATGTATCTCTTTTCCCAGGGGTCTCCTAAGCCCTATTGGCTCCCTGGTGTCACATGGGGCTCGCAAAGGCTCTTGGGATATGTAGTCCCAGCTCAGAGCCTTCCCTGGTAGGCTAGGGGTTCGCGGGCTTTCTCTCCCCTGCCCTGCGCGTGCGCAAGCTTTCCCGGGCTTTCTCTCTCCTCCCTGAGCTGCCCCTACTCTCGCGCGAGCTATCCTTGCCTCAGGAGCCCTCCCTGCGCCTACGCGTCCCTGCACATGCGCAACGCTGTCTTCAATGGCGGCGCCCTGCCTCACCGGCCGCCGGGACCTTAGAGACGCGATCGCGGCCTTAGCAACGGCCCGATCGCGTCCCCGGCAACCGGCCGCAGGCAGGAGAAGCCGCGCTGCTCCCTGCTCCAGCCCCCACCCTTGGAAGCAGCCGTCGGGTTGTTCAGTACCCGCGATCGAGCTGCACCAGGGGAGGGGGGTCTCCAGGAGCTGCTGGGGACCAGGGTTACACATACATAAAAGGCAAAAAACCTGACACGTGTCAACCATGGACATGAAGCCATGTTCACAGTCAGAGAAGGATGTTCACTGATTCTTAGACACAATGAATTCCCATGTACAGTATATTTCTGACTTCTCAGTAAAGAAAACCCCATGCGGACACTTCTGGAAGCTAAAAATGAATGGTTATGTGGCACAGAGAAAGGGGAATAATGGGAAATATTGAAACAACAATTGGTGCAGGTTTATGCAGTAGAAACGACTATTCAAATATCACCAGGCACATCACAATCAGGCACAATCAGGCCTGGGTGCCGTCATTCTCCACAAACACGGAGTATTGGCAATTCATGGTTTAGGCCTCCAGATGACTGGCTGATGTGGACACCAGGTATGCACATATTGAGAAGAAGGTGTGTGACAGGGACTTGTCCCTGTTAAGAATCTTGCCTCTAATCCAGCAGTGTGCTGGTTAATTGCACACCTGCAATCAACTTCACCTGGCTGATTAGAGCTCTCTCAGAGCTCTGTGAAATAGTGTCATGTGAGACACAGGAGGAGGGATTCCTTAGTCTCACAATTGGGGGCTGAACCAAGGAAGGACAGATGTCTTGAGCTGCAAGCTGACAACAAGACAAAGGGGACAAGATTCTAAACCTGGATCCTGACATTGCCTTAGCACACAAGGGTGCGGATCCAAGAGAGCAGAGAAGCCTCCCCTACAGCTACAAGACACAGATAAGACTATCTTATGAGACTGTTGTATAGCTGTATATATGTATACAGTATATATATATTTGGGCTGGTAAATAGCTTAGCTAGCCACCCAGTCAGAGAGGGCTGAGCTACATGTGTAGATAGTCTCCTAAACGGAGATAGGTTTTTGTTTGGCTTATTTTCATGTGTTTACCTGTGTTAAAGAGACAGGCGCAATAAAGCCTTATTTTAATTTCACCTTAAAACAGTCTCCATTACGTACCTCTGAACACGTCTCTTACAAGGTGTTACACATATTATTTGCCAGTGAACTATTTATTCAATATATTCATGGCCAGATGTTGGTGTAACAATGCGCTCACCACAAACAAGGCGCGACCGCGAGACAGAGGTGGGGATTTGATAAACGCCAACCCACAGCCGCGAGGGCGCGTCTGAAGTGTAGATAGGTCGAGGTAGCCGGGTCGGGGTAGAAGAGGTCAGGATGGCCAGTGATACTTGCCGAGGTCTGGATTGGAGAGGTACGGATCGTTGCAGGTACTTAGCCACGGTCGGGATTGGAGAGGTGCGGATCGTTGCAGGTACTTAGACAAGGTCGGGAGCGGAAAGGTGCGGATCGTCTTTGGTAAACTGGGTCAGGAGCGGAGAGGTGCAGAATCCAAAAAGTAAACAAGGTCAGGCAAGACAACACAGGACAAAGCACAGACATAAGGCAGGACTGCAGGACTGTAGTGAACACAGCGCACATAAACAAGGTTATGCTCAGCCAATGTGCCAGAGGGCAGGCTGAGCATATATAGGGAGAACAGTCCAATGAGGAGGGAGCATACTCCCTACTAAGCTTGGCTGTGGTTGGCTGCTGGAAAACACAGGTGAATCCTATAGGGCAAGATTGACTTTGCGCGGGTGCGCGCTGCGCGACTGTGACGTCACCACACGAGCGAAGCCTGTAGGCGAGGCCAGCGGAGGTGGCATTAGAAGCCGAATGAGATCCACACGCGCCCCTAGGAGGTACTCTGGCAATGGTTGGTCTGTGAGATGTGCTGCAGGAGGCAGCAGATGCAGGGCACCCGATCGTGAGTGTAGGTGAGCAGAGAGCGAGCTGAGAGGGGCGGATGACGGGTCCTTCCAGTTGGAAGGATGAAATCACAAACCCCTAATAGCTTTATTTGGTATATACCATTGAATGATGATACAATTGCAGATGTATGATTTAGTTGCAAATTATATGTCAGGAAAATGCATGTTTACAGCAGATGCACTGTCCAGGGGTGTAGCTCCAGCAATGCACAATGAGAAGACATTGGAAACAGAGATGCAAGATTATGTTGATCAATCCCCATAGCTAACCACCTACTGCAAAGAATCCAATGAGAAACGGAAGGACGAATCACTAAGGATCCTGGGGAAAAGGGTAATTACTCTACAAGTGTAAGAGACTAATACTGAACCTGCACACATGAACTTTGAGTAATATAAGGAATTATTGTAGCAAGATTGTAAAAGCAATGAGTCTCTGTAAAGCAAATGCTATGAAAGGTCCTCTGGGGTTTTCTAGAAGTAAAAAAGTTCAAAATAAAACATGAATAGATAGAGAGTAGGTACAGATTACGTGTTGTAACCGCTCCCAACACTGTGGGGGGACAGATACTAATAAAAGTCAACATATGGGCCAAAAAATAATAAAACTTTATTTCAATTTTCAACATCGACGAAAGAACTATAGAAGTGGATAAATATATATACAGTGTTTGGGTAAAAACATTCCCAATAAAAGGGTGGGTGGGTCGGTGCTAGTAATGTAATAGGTCAAACTATATAGATAATAGCGTAATCGATAACCTCAATAGTATACATACATAGGCAAACCCAAGATCGTCAGACATCAGTGATGACCTCGTAAGTAGCCAAGTCAAACAACGGTATGGATATTCACATCCAGATATTCTCAGCAATTGTTAAAGATAGTATACCCGTGATTTCACACCTAGCCAAACCTGACGCACATGGTATAAACCCGTTACTTAAAAGTGTTGGGTTGAGCGTCAAATTACTCAATAGTGCAACGTTCAAATCACTTCTGTGTGTCTTAAACTATCAATATACACTTTCAAAATGTTGTCTTCTTAATGCAAATGGCTGAGGTGTACACAGAACGTTATGTTTTTGCATAAACTATGACTGGTAGATAATATTCATTACATCAGGAAATCCTTTCTTGTTCATTGTGTAACGGGTATTCCCCCACCCCCAATCGCAGATAGAGTTCATGTGAGGAGGAACCTATATGTTACCAGGTGTGGTGCAATATACCTGTTAGGCTCACAGGAGGCCTGAGCCTCCGCCAGTGAGAGCCTGGGGTGAATCCTCTGGAACGATCTTGGTTACAGCGCCTCCACCTGTGTAGGATTCTAGGAGTGTAGAATATTCCTTACACAGGACCCACATACACAGTAAGCACATACACCGAAGTATTTATAAGAACAGTTTACTGTATATGAAACATAACCATAACATCACGTCATCAACAGTACTTCAGTGTCACCCTGTAACTCTGCTCCTCATGGGTGATAACCCCATGCCATAAACCAAAGTCCAAAGTGTCCCCAGAGTCCCCTCCCACCCAAGTGTGAAACAGCGCTGCCCACTAGATGAGATTGGTGCACCTGGTGTATGATGCAGATACCTGCCGGATATGTCCACACCCGGATGCTTAGATGCTTGCTTGGAATCCCTTGCTTCAGGAGATGATCCATGACGCCTCCACCTTTTCCTCAACGGTGGGTGGCTCCCGCATGGAGTGATCCACCTTTAGACAGTCTCTTATCTCTGCAGCCGCAGAGAGTGATTCACTCTTCCCATCAAGGGCCAGGACGTAACGCTTCCTGGCTGTAACCCTCACTATGCTGGTCCTACAGGACCCTGTCCCTATGCTAAGGGGAGTCCCTGCAGCAAACCACAAGCTGAGGTGAGTAGGGCCTAGCTGGGGCCTGGGGGAAACTGCTGGCCTAGTGCAGAAGGCTACTTTCCTTCTGCACAAACACACCCTCCCCTCTCTGTGTCCGAGCTCCTACTGACTCGCATGGTCTGTGTGCAACATTGTATCTTTCTCCAGCAGGAGAAGCTGCAAACTCTACTGGCTGTCTGGATGCATGTGACAGGGATCATAGGGCAGCCCCCAGAGGCTGCTGGGAGTTGTAGTCCTTTATGGCCCTCTTTAACATTGGGGCCGCGTGCACGCTGTGTAATGGCCGCCGCCCTGCTAACTGCGCATGTGCGAACTGGGGGATGTCCCTGACTATGGCGTGCCTCTTCTCACTCCCTGTAATGGCCACCGCATTGCATCTGCGCACGCGTGAGCCTAACGCCAAACGCAAGATGGCCATTGCATCTGCGCACGCGCGAGCCTAACGCCAAACGCAATATGGCCGCCGTGTCACTTCTGCGCATGTGCGAGCCTCCGCGCCTGCGTGGACACAGTAACTATGGCGGCGCCCTGCCACTGATGTCGCCGGGAGCCCCCCCGCGACGCGCTCGCCCCCGCAGCAGCACACACGTCAGGTGGAAAGAAACCGGGAGACAGGGGGACCCTGGCTACAATAGTGTTATACCCACTGCGAGATCCTGCCTGCTCTCTGGGCTGGCCAAAGCCAGGGTCTGTTGCCGGCGATTAGTGAGTATCTTGTGATTGGCAGGAGACTGATTGGTCTGTAGTTATCGAGCTTCTCTTTGTCTCCTTTCCTTTGAATGAGGAAGTATGACATTGCTCCATTGTTCTAGAATGTTCCTATTCTTTAAGCAACATGTGCAGAATTTTGCAAGGATTTTCTCTACTTTTTCCCAGCTTCTTCCAAGATTTCAGTTGTAATTCCATCTTCCCGGGAGCCTTCCCATTCTTCCTTTATTCTTTTGCCGTTGCTAGAGTACTTCTTCTGGAAGGACACATGGGAGATGATTGGTGGTTTCTTATTGTTCTTCTTCTGCTGGATTATGCCCGTGTTATCTGTGTTATCCGTGTTATCCGTGTTATCCGTGTTCTCGTGTCCATGCAGCAGTCCTTAACCCTCTTTATGATAAGTGCACAGTCTTTTATTGTCGACCCATCATCTTGTTTGAGTGCAATTATTTGCTTCTCCCCAACCACAAGTCGCTGCTTCATCTTGAAACTTTTATTTTCGTCAATAATGGTCCTCCCCGTATCACAGTTCCATTTTCTGACATCTTCAGTTATATGCTTCCGTATACTCCTGCCTGAGAGTGAAGTATATCGGGAGGAGGGGAAGGAACATTCTCTTGCAGATACTTCACCCCATACAGCTGGGGGCTGCACGAGATGGAGGCGCTGCACCAGTAAGTGAGATTCAGGCACAACTCCAGAAGCCTGTCCTGTTATCCCCCATGTCATCGTGGGAGACTCAGGGCCCCCTGTTACCAGCAGGTATGCACCACCCTAAGACACGTAGCCTGAGCAGTAGATCCTCAAGGAGACCCTATGTGAGATTGGGGGGTGAGGGGGGGGGGGAATAATGGTTACATAGGGTTTCCTCAGGACTAATAATTCTGCATCATTTGTACCCTTTACAGAAAACATGCATATATGATCTAATATAATACAGCCAAATGAATCCATCTCTTTGTAAGTAGGCCTTTCAGATGTAAATCACGTGCAGCAGACGGGGGGTTGATGGGGAAAGTGCTTTCCTGCTTTTACCTGCTGATTAACTTTTTTGATTGTATCTGTGCTTATTCTTCTCATTTAAGGTATTGTAATTATAGTCTTAAAAATTTTACAACATATGAAAACAGAGGAATATTATGTCACACTAAAAAAATCATTCCTATTACACACACTGAGTAAAAGAAATTGTCCAAATATTTAAATTCTCTTTTCTCTAATTTTCCCACATGGGTATATTGTATATTAGAATGTATATTAGAATGTATATTAGAATGTATATTAGAATGTATATTAGAATGTATATTAGAATGTATATTAGAATGTATATTAGAATACTAATTCTGTCTGATTCGTTCATAGTGGGATCATTGGATTTAGCTTCAGATTGTTTCTTTTATGTCTAATAAAATGATATATTTTCTCATCAACTCTCAATTTTCCTCCCTTTCCGTCTGTAACTTTCCATCAGCGCCAGAGAAGACCCGGAGTCGCTGGGTGACCCGCTGCTTTTCTAATCTGTCCTAACACCCCCCCAGCCGAGCGATATCCTAAATCCACAGACACAGAAATGTGAGACAGTCACACCTGAGCACTCGCAGCTGGGTCATTACAAACACCCAGACCGCGGTTAGTTCTGGTCTGAATCTAGCACAGGTAACTGGGGTATGTAGCTGCCCACCCAGCTAACCATATCTAGTATCTCTAGTATGTGCAGAGGGATATATTCCATACTATGCAGGGATATGTTCCATACTGTGCAGGGATATATTCCATACTGTGCAGGGATATATTCCATACTATGCAGGGATATATTCCATACTATGCAGGGATATATTCCATACTGACAGCACGCGGGAACGCGATCTGCAAAAGGCGATTGACCTGGAGCGCGATGGCGTCGTGCAGACCGCCATCTCAGACGCCCAAAGCGAGAGAAAAGAGCTCCTCCTGGAGACCGCATCGCAGCGCTCAAGCACATCCAGGCAGCGCCCCGTCAGCTGCCTCTGCAGCGCGCCCCGTCAGCTGCCTCTGCAGCGCGCCCCGTCAGCTGCCTCTGCGTGCGCCCCGTCAGCTGCCTCTGCGTGCGCCCCGTCAGCTGCCTCTGCAGCGCGCCCCGTCAGCTGCCTCTGCAGCGCGCCCCGTCAGCTGCCTCTGCGTGCGCCCCGTCAGCTGCCTCTGCAGCGCCCGGAATCTCGCTCTTGGCAGGAGGTCGAGTTCTAACCAATTCCAAAGAGCGCAGAAGTTTGGCGAGGAGCAGAGACGCTGCGCAGCTGCGCGTCACCTTCTTGTGTTAACCTCTTCCCTGCCACAATGCCCCGCACTGCATGCACATGAGCCACATACACATTGCTAGGGCCCCCGCCCCGGCTGTCGGAGTGGGACTTTCGCGTGTTAGTAATAATGTTAGCGGAGTCTTTGTTCTGAAACCCTTCGCTGCTGGAATATGAAGCCTAATTCTACCCACATGTCACACATTCTGCGTTCTGAGGCGTTCGCCGCACGCCGGCTTCACTGTTTGTATCAAACAAATGATATTAAGGGGATGAAGTGCAGAGGGAGTCAGCGTGAGGGTGGGGTATTATCCCACTGTGACCTTACACTGCTGAAGGGGCAATTCTCATTCATTCAGCATCTGCTTCTTCTCTCTCTTTCCTTCATAATTCATGAGTATTCATGTAGCTACTGATAGTTACATGTGGAGAGGTGGGAAACATCACAGAGGCAGCCATCTTAAATAATACCCACAGAAATG
The DNA here is from genome assembly GCA_036426205.1 of Ascaphus truei. Taxonomy (NCBI): domain Eukaryota; kingdom Metazoa; phylum Chordata; class Amphibia; order Anura; family Ascaphidae; genus Ascaphus; species Ascaphus truei. The sequence continues at coordinate 36,096 of WSYH01000601.1, forward strand.
CTGTGTTTCATCTTTATCTCCCAGTCTCACCCTGTTTTTGTTAATCTCAGGGGAATCCCAGCCTGCCCCCAGGAAAGGGTGTAGGGTTATCCTTCCAGGCACTGTATCTGCCTAACCTTTCGGAGCGGCTTGTTAAGCTGTCAGCTCTTGGGTTCAGGGGATACAGTGCACCCCGTGTGCGGGGGAGTCTCTAGGTCTCTATAGGGGTGTTAGAGAAAGGGATCTACTGCTCTGTGATTGGGTCTCAGCTTGTCCTGTATCCCTGTGCTGGGTGATACATTTAACCCCTTCAGTACATGCAATGTGTCGCAGGCCTAGCGCTGGCTGCGCACACGGCGTAATGTACGGGGAAAGATACAGGTAACAAACAGGATGTCTGCTCTGAACACGGTGTTATTGTATTGTTTTAGTGTCCCTGCTGTATGTAGTGCTGATAATGCACATAGAATTATGCAGGCCGTGTTCCACCACTACAAAGACAGGATTATTGCCAATAAATGTAGTACAGAGCCAGACACCGCTAGCGCATTAGGTGGGAGTGAGCGCATTGCGCCCAGATCTGCGCTGCGCACGGCCTGCGTGTGGCGTGCCACTATGTGGCGGCTGAGCGCAGCTCTGGGACGCGTCTGGGACATAATCCGGTTAGCCAGAGAGCCGGGATAGTGTCGTTGATAAATGCTTCTGTCAGGGCCGGTAACATTGTCACACGCGCGATATCTGATCCCCTGACACAAATCCTTTCTGTCTGTCTCTTAATCTATACAGAAATCAATACCGAGCTGTCAATGGCGCGTCTGTGTCTGCGTTATACTGCCCGTCACCGGGGGAACGGTGTCTTTTATTACAAAATAGTGACCAGACTCTACACAGCACAGGATATTAACCCCTCCACTGCCAGAGGGGCCAGCGATGTATTGCAAAGCAAGATATTAACAGTATCACTCCGTGAAAGGGTTAAACGGCGGGGCTATTATATCCTTATTACCGCATGGATATATGGAAGTGTATCTACCAATAAGTACTATATATTACCAAACAGGAACGTGGAGTTTGACGGCACATACGAGCCACCAGTTTATTTCTAACATGTTTCACCGGGAGTAACAGTGAGAGTTAGCGCTCGTTTCCACGCGTGTCCTGGGCGCGTGATGAGAAATACATGATTGGGTGAGCAGGGCTAGACATTATGTCTGATATCGTGTCCCACCGTGTCCGCACATTGTCCCATCTGTTGTAAAACCTCGGACCCCATTTAATCTGCGGCTTTAAGACAATGTAACCTTTCTCATCAGTTGTCAGGAAGCGGCCATGTTGAATTTGTGATGTCACTGCGCTGCTGAGAGCGGCTGGGAGAGGCTGAGGCGTTGTCCATAGTGCAGGCTACGGCCGAAACAAACACGAGGGGGGTCATGCAAGCAAGTTTGTTTTGCAAGCGCGACACCTGGACGCATAAGAGCGTGGAAGCTAGCGCGTTCCACTATGGACGGGAGCAGCAGAGAAACGCTGGAAGCGGCAGAGAGAGGCTGGAAGCGGCAGAGAGAGGCTGGGAGATACAGAGAGAGGCTGGGAGATACAGAGAGAGGCTGGGAGATACAGAGAGAGGCTGGGAGATACAGAGAGAGGCTGGGAGATACAGAGAGAGGCTGGGAGATACAGAGAGAGGCTGGGAGATAGAGAGAGGCTGGGAGAGACTGAGCACAGCTGGAAGAGGCTGAGAGTGGCTGGAAGAGGCAGAGAGAAGCTAGGTGGAGGCTGTGAGCAGGTGTTCGTGGCAAAGTGAGGCAGCGAGAGGCTAGGAGAGGCTGAGAGCGGCAGAGACATATGTCGGTACCGTGTATACGATTCATGTTCTTACATATGATGTACGTGTTCTTATTCTTTGCAGGGTATTGTCCAGTTTATACACATGATGAACCTACATACCCCACCCCAGCACGTTCAATGCTGCGCTACCACTCGGGGATCTACATGGAACTCGTGCTCACTACACGGAAAACCCCGTCTCACAATCTGTCGCTCCCAAATATCGTAATCAAAATGCCATTTCTAATTCCGGGACCTGTTGTGTTTTCTCGGTATGAATTCTATGAAAACCTCTTCGCCTTCCTTAGAAAAACACAACAAACCCCTGTTGGGACGGCCCCCTCCCATCGTTATACTAGTGGGAGGCTCTGCTGGCAGGGAACGGGTTAACCTGTGCGAGAAACGGGCCGATATATCCCGTGTTACCGGAAGGAATAACCGTGGAAACCCTGAGAATGTCGTTAGAAGCGCAATCCCCGGTCTCTCTTATCAGAGTGCCAGGATTGCAATGAGGAACCATGTGACCGTTAACCCCTTCACGTGGAAGCGCAATCCCCGGTCTCTCTTATCAGAGCGCCAGGATTGTAATGAGGAACCATGTGACCGTTAACCCCTTCACGTGGAAGCGCTGTTCCCGGACCCCCTGCTGGTTAGCGTTGAACCCCTGGCCGGCTCCGCACGTGGTTCTGTTTAGCAGAGATGGAGGCCGCACAGGTTAATGCTTCCCGAGCAGGCGCAGAGCGTTGCAGGCGCAGAGCGTTGCAGGCGCAGAGCGTTGCAGGCGCAGAGCGTTGCAGGCGCAGAGCGTTGCAGCCGGCGGGCCTCTTGCACTGCACACGGACACGGAGCTGGAAGTGGTTCTGCCCCCACAGAGGATACAGATGCAGCTCAGGAACTCGGCACATGACGCCAGCACGATGGGAGCTCCAAATGGCCGGATTCCACGGTACACACAAGAAAGCAGCATTCCAGCATCGGCAAATCACAAGCATGCGTCCGTCCGGCCGGCCCAGCGAGCCCTGCAGGGGGCAGGACGGGGAGTGTGGAGCACAGATACAAAACTATATTACTCAGCTGCGGTCACAGAGCGTCACAGACAGAGGCTCAATAATCAGAACATCTGTTTTATGGATAAACACAAGTTTGCAAAACATTCACGTTTATCTCTGCCAAAGCCGTTACTTTGTCTCGGAAAAGTAGGATTTGTGTAAGATTTATTACTAATAGACTTTGATTTCATGGTCACTTGTCACATGCTGGAGGCCTCGCTGGAAGTGAAGGGGTTAGTGCCAGCGATGGATACAGAGGCCCCTGCACAGAGCAGTGACAGTATTAACACCCATTAAGGGCGTCACTTATCACATTATGTCCTCGCGTCTGTCTCTGTGTTTAGCTATTGATGCTTTTTATGTCTTAGGCAAATCTAACCCACAAATGGGAAACATTAATACTTCCGAACCAAATATAACATCTCAAAGATATATTCCTATATCTCCCTATAACACCTCCCTATAACATTCCTCCCTATAACTCATATTAGCCCATATAACCTCTTCCTATAACCCCTCCCATTACTCCCTATAACTGCTCCTATTGTCCCATATAATCCCTCCCTTTAACTCCCCCTATTACCAGTGTAGCAGGGTTCCCCCGGCCCCCCTCACCTGCGTGGAGTAGCGGGGACCCCAGCGGTATGTCAGGCAGTTGCAGGGGCGATCGCGTCGCCGGGGGCTCCCGGCAAAATCAGTGACAGGGCGCTGCCATCTTGTGTGCGTTCGCGCATGCGCGGGAAGTCGCAAATGCGCAGTGTAGCCCCAAGAGTTGCGGCAGCCATGTTGCGGTTGGCGCATGCGCAGCAAGTATTTAGAGTTGCGGCGGCCATTACCCTTAGCGCAGGGACTCCCCAAGGTCGCGCCTGTGCAGTTAAGAGTAGCGGCGGCCATTACACGATCGCACATGCTCAGTACATATAGTGCACGCGGCCCCAATGCTAAAGAGGTCCTTAGTGGACTACAACTCCCAGCAGCCTCTGGGGACTGCCCTATGATCCCTGTCACATGCAGCCAGACAGCCAAAAAGGCTTACAGATTCTCATGCTGCATTTGGATACATTGTTGTGTGCTGAGTCAGGAAGCTGACAGTGGAGCACATGAGTTAGTTGGAGCTGGGATAAGGTAGGGGGAGGTAGTGGGTGTAGGGAGTCAGTGGCTCCTACACTAGGCCAGGTTACCCCCTATTTGTGTGGGTGAGACTATCCGAATTGGGAGAGGACGCCATTGCTGCGGATTCAGCGTTGGACACATACGGGTCCTTTCCTGTTGTTTGCTGTACCCGGGTGCAGGAGCCCCGGGCAGGTACAGTCACCAAGTGCAACAACCTTAACCATCCTACCGGTTCCTTTCAGGCGCTGATCACACCTAGTGGGTGGGTTGCTGGACTCTTGGGTACAAGCTGTGGGGTTGAGGCCCAGTGAGGCCAGGTTAAGGGGTGACACGGTTGTGTTGCTGATGTGATGTTATTGTTCTGCCCATATAGTAAACAGTATATATACACACATACACACACATATATATACATACATACATACATACATACATACATACACACTTCAGTGTATGTGTTTCCTATTTGTGGGTCCTGTGTCAGGGGTCATTCTATATGCCTGGAATCCCTGCACAGGTGGAGGCGCTGTAAGCATACGTTCCAGGATACACCCCAGGCTCCCAGTGGCGGAGGTTTAGGCCTCCTGTGAGCCTATCAGGTATTCACCACACTGGTAACATATGTAGATTTCCCCACATGGTCCCTATCTGCGATTGGGGGGGGGGGTGCAATATGTGTTACACCCCATATAACCGCTCTTTATAACATTGCTCCCTATAACACCCCTATTACCCCAAATAACGTTTCTCTATAACGCATCCTATTGCTCCATATAACCCATCCTTATAACTCCTCCTCTACCCCATATAACCATTCCCTATTTCACCTATTACCCCATTTAACCGCTCACTATAACTCCTAATACTTCCTATAAACACTGCCTATAACTCCTCCTATTACCCCATATAACCGCTCCCTATAACTCCTATTACCCCATATAACCCCTCCTTTTAACTCCTCCTATTACCCCATATAACCCCTCCCTATTACGCCTCCTATTACACATATATATCCCCTCCATATAACGCCTCCTATTACCCCATATAACCGCTCTATAACTCCTCCTATTACCCCATATAACCGCTCCCTATAAGTCCTCCCATGCCCCATATAACCCCTCCCTATAACTCCTATTACCCATATAACCGCTCCATATACCTCCTCCTATTACACCATGTAATCCCTCCCTACAGTGGTGTGAAAAAGAAAGTACACACTCTTTGAATTTCATGGTTTTACATATCAGGAATAATAACAATCATCTGTTCCTTAGCAGGTCTTAAAATTAGGTAAATACAACCTCAGATGAACAACAACACATGACATATTACACTGTGTCATGATTTATTTAACAAAAATAAAGCCAAAATGGAGAAGTTATGTGTGAAAAACTAAGTACACCCTTACTGCTTCCATAGGAATTAAGATGCTAAGTAGCAGACAGGTGCTGCTAATCAAATGCCTTTGATTAATTGATCATCAGCAAGTGTGACCACCTCTATAAAAGCCAAAGTTTTAGCAGTTTGCTGGTCTGGAGCATTCAGGTGTGTGTTAACACAATGCCAAGGAGGAAAGACATCATCAATGATCTTAGAGAAGCAATTGTTGCTGCCCATCAATCTGGGAAGGGTTGTAAGGCCATTTCCAAACAATTTAAAGTCCATCATTCTACAGTGAGAAAGATTATTCAAAAGTGGAAAACATTCAAGACAGTTGCCAATCTTCCCAGGAGTGGACGTCCCAGAAAATTCACCCCAAGCTCAGAGAAATTGCAAAAAACCCAAGAGTTACATCTCAGACTCTACAGGCCTCAGTTAACATGTTAAATGTTAAAGTTCATGACAGTACAATTAGAAAAAGACTGAACAAGTATGGTTTGTTTGGAAGGGTTGCCAGGAGATAGCCTCTTCTCTCTAAAGAATATGGCAACACGGCTTAGGTTTGCAAAGTTGCATCTGAACAAACCACAAGACTTCTGGAACAATGTCCTTTGGACAGACGAGACCTGTGGAACATCAACCCCACCCACTGGAATGTTAATGAGCCAGGAGGACACAAATAACTTTTTGTTCACAGCTGCAATAGATTCAATCTCAACCACCCCAGTGTACATCTGTGTTGCCCCAAAGGTGGACAGCCTTTGGTGCAGCCAAAGGTGCAGCCTTTGGTGCAGCCTTTGGTGCAGCAGGTTGATGCCGTTCGCTGATGTTTGGTGATGTTAAAGTGATGTTAAAGCTGCTCTATTTCAATCTGAAACTCACCAGCCCCTGTACCCAATTTTCCAACTCTATCTGTCCATGAAATGTCTGTGAATTGACTGTTTAACCTCCTGTTCTTTTAATGTAACCTTGTATTTTTTATAACTCTGTGCCCAGGACATACCTGAAAACGAGAGGTAACTCTCAATGTATTACTTCCTGGTAACACATTTTTCTAAAAAATTTTTTTTTTAAATATGCCGGAGATAGAAAATGACATCTTCAATTTGAGTTTACAGATCGGCCTTGAAAAAGTGTTTCATTTGGTGGAGGTCGCAAGGGCAGTTTAAGTGGATGACTTTCCAGAGACGTCTCCAAGCTACACCCCTCCGATCCATCACAAACTCACCATCCTTGTAGAACATTTAATAGCCTTAATACCACCAGCCCCTCTCCACCCTACCCTGGAAGCGATATCCGACCAGACCAAGAATGGATTACCTAGATCTGCCAATAACTGTACCTTGTCCCCCTGTATCATCCTCACAAGATCATTTCCCCTTCTGTCTCCAAACTTCTGACAACAGCTGCGATAACCCATACACCTTTTACCAAAATAATTTAACAACATCCACCATGAAGCCCAACTGCTTCTCCCGGCTCTTCCTGACGTCCAGTGGAAAAAAGAATCCCCACATATCGATGCGTTCACCTGTGAACAACATAAAAATACAAATAAAATTGCACTAGCTCAAGCACGACCTCTTATAACTTGTAAACCTTGCAGGAGACCTCATCCCAACGTGCATAATGGCCTCTTCACTTAGACCCCACCTTGCTGTTTCTGAAGTTGCCCCAAACCTAAAGGAGTGGGAACTTACCCTTAGATGGCCCAAACCTAACTCCTCCAAACACCACTTCAGCACCTTTGAAAATTGGAAGAACGACAGAGCGGAGCCACCCTCCTGCAATAAGAAGGGCCCCATCCTTGGCATTAATCCCAAATAAACCCCAATCAATTTCTCCAGGAAAATAATAGTTCCACTCAGCTGAGATAATGAGACCCACCTTCCTTTTACTTGCAGGTCCGTCTTCAACCACCTTAACAAAAAACTCAGACGCCCCTCATGCAAACAGAAACCTTCACTTCTTAAACCTGCTTCCCCCCTCTTCGATGCCCTGACTAACTCATTCACCTCAAAGCCACCAAACCCGATAAGGAGAAAGCAGCAGAGAATAACCTTGCTTCAAAACTATCTGTGCACACTACTTCCGTTACCCCCACCAATCTAACATATTGGCACTAACAATCTGCCCTTCCGGTTTGCCACCTCCGTCCCGCGACCACTCTCCCAATCAGGGAATCCTTTGACAGATCCTGCAGCTCTAACAATCCAAAGAAGAAGGCTAAACCTGCCAATGACCGCTCTACCGAAGCCGCGACCAGCCCCATCAACCTTCTCCAAGATAAAACGCACCAGTTGTTCCCTTGTTCCATTACTGCCCAGAATCGCCACCATCTCACCCTCGTTACTTGCATTCAAGAAACATAAACCATTCCTCTCAAGCCCAAAGATAAGCTGCTCACTTACCCGAGGCCAGCAAACCTTGCACCAGATCCATCACTCCTCCAGCGCCATAACTCACAGGAATGTCGGGCACTGATCCCCCACTGGCACCCCTTCAAATTCTGCACCCTGTTCTCAACCCCCGGCACATGCTTTGCCCTAAACCAGATGGTATAATCCAAGTAATATAGCATGTATGCCTAAGAAGCCTCACACCCAGGAGGGATTCGGCCAACACCCCGTTTACCACTGCTACCACCCCCCTATTACCAGACATAAAAAACACCTTCCTATTGGCTAACTCCTGCCCCCACAGCAATGGAAACAGCTCTAGGAACATGAAGGTACCCAGCAAACCGATCTCTCCCCATTGCTCAGGCCATCTCTGGGCACACTAACGTCCCCCGAAAAAGGCTCTAACATTGACTGTCCCTGCCGCATCCATGAAGAGCTCTATCTGCCAAGTCCCAGGGCCGGCGGGAAGTTTGCCGAGGCTTTTTACCTGTTCCAAAGCCGGCATCTCCTGCTGCAACGTGTCGCCTTGATGATACTGTCACTAGATGAGGGGCCTCTTGCCTGCCCTTGCTCCATGTGACGTTGCGTCGTCATGGCGACACATCATCACATGGTAGCAGGAGGAAATTACCGGCACGTACAGATGCTACGCGCTCTCCAGACGTTGGGCCGGGGAAGAGTGCGGGGCGTCTCTAAGCGTGGGGCGTAAGTAAGCGCGAGGCCGGGTACATCAAGCTGGCTCTGCTGCTGACTCCAACACTGGCGTCCTCCTGTAATAAAACCCTCAAAATTCACCCCACACCAACAGGTCCTTCCTAATCACTTTCAATACCCTAATGAAATGATGGGCCACCCTAATACCCTGACATAGCAAATGCCAGCTGCCTGCAAAAAACTCTCTCCATGGGTAATACCCATGCAGCAAAATTCAAATGCCCCAGTAACAATTGAAATTGCTTAAGCGTAGCATTTTTAAGCCTCACAAAATTGCCCACCAATTCGCTCAAATTCTTTTGGGGCCACCGAAACACCATTTCAATCATATCTACCTTAATGCCCAAGAAAGACAGACAGGTCACGGGGCCTCCGTTTTATCCCTAGCCAGCGGTTCCCCAGAATACGCCATCAGTTCCTGAAATTCTCGCAACAATCTTGCACAATCCTCCGAACTAGCCTTACCCACCAACACGAAATCCTCAAGATAATGCGCCACACACTGTGACCCGGACACATTGCGCAGAGCCCATTCCAAAGACGAACTAACGGTTTCAAAATAAACTCAAAACTGCCCACACAAGTCCATGAAAATCGCCCCCCGTCCTACAACCCAGCAGATGGAAGCAAGCCCGACGCACGGGAAGCAAAGGGAAGTGGACTCAATGGGGCCTATTCCAGTAGATTTGATAACCAACTCATCGAGCTCAGAAAGCTTTGATAACCTGCCATACTCGTACGGGGATGGCATTTACCCGAGCGGTCTCGCTCCTGCTCAAACACACCGAGCGGGAGCTAGAAAACAGCAAAACAGCGCAATTTTTATAAGATCACGCTTATAACATCACCGGTTATGATCACTATGGCAGTCAATGGGCAACCGGAAAAAAAACACAGCACCAAAAATGCACAACAAATAAAAAACAATCAGCAAAAAATGCACAACAAATATAAAACAATCAGCAAAAAATGCACAACAAATATAAAACAATCAGCAAAAAATGAATAACAAATAAAAAACAGACAAAAATACACAATAAGAATCAAGATGGAAAAAATACAATTTAAAAAACCAAGAATCAAAAATACGCACTGAAAATAATACAATCAATGTTTTTCTTACTTTTGACGTCTTCACCCTCCAATTCCGAGTCCATCAGCAAAGCAGGAACCTCTTGACTCTCGACGCAATGATCCTCAACAGCCGGTAAGTCCTTCTTCTTTATCTGCATCTGTCCATTGTAATCCAAGAGGCGGATGTTGTCCTGTCGGCTTCTTAAGGTCAAATGAGACAGGACAGGACTTATATAAGGCAGGTGATGTCACATTTGAGTGTCAGATGGTACAGCTCCAATCCAATTGGATGCTGTACCATGTGACAGAGTTCTTCTTTTTTTTAGGATGTGATGTCATCTTCAAGATAGGTATGCCACATCCTTAAAACAAAATGGCTGCCATCACATGGTACTGGAACCAATCAGATTCTGAGATATACCATGGTACAACCCTAGTCCTATTGGATCCAGTACCATGTGATATCTTCCATTTTTTTTAAAGGATGTGACATCATTTTAAAGGGATAATGTCACATCCTTTAAAAAAATGACTACCATCACATGGTTCTTCAACGTCTTGCTGCTGCTCCAGATACCCTATTTTTTATTTAATTCCTCCCTGTTACGATTGAGCTCGCCACAAACCGGGACCGGACCGCGGGGCTGAGGTGGGGTTATATAATCACCGACCTTAGTCCGCGCAGACTGATCCGGAGTGCGCAGTTTGTAGTCGTACATCGCAGGGTCCGGATTGGAGAAGGCAGCATCGTCGTTATTCAAGCCAAACCGGGGTAGGAGAAGACAGGACAATCGATGGCCGAAGCAGGGTCAGGATAGAAGACATCTGGGTAGTCGTAGTTAGGAATCGGCAACAGGCAGTCAGGAGTTCCCCGCTTCAGCTTAGGAGCGTGAGCAGCCTCTGCACGAGGAGCGGGCTCGGCCCATGACGCCGGTCTCAGCAGGGGGAGACAGCAGGCTGGCCGAAGTACACCGCAGGGCAGCGTCGAGAAAACCAACGCTTCAGCACAGAAGTCCAAGGCAGGCCACTGTATGGAGATTAGCAGCAGGCCTCAGGAAATGAAGGGTGACCACTGCTAGGAGAGAATGCAGCAGGTACCAGTGCTGGCTAAACAACGCTTCAGCACAGGAGACAGGAACAGGCCTCTGGATACTCAGGAACTAGAGAGGTTAGAACACTAGGAGAGAGGCCTGGGTGGTTTGTGGCAGAGACAGTAACGTCCAAAGAAGGATTTTTATGCTCGGCTCAGATTCAGAGCCAAAGCCCAGGATATAAAGGGCGGAGATCCAATCACAGGGGGAGGGTGTGTGAGTATTCCTCCAATGATGGAGCACATGTGCCATTGATTGCCAGAGGAAGTTTTTGCAACTGCAGAAGTCTGCAAAAGCTATAATCAAAGCCAGGAGCGGATTCCTTACACTCCCACCGCACTGCAGCCAGGAACCTCCACCCCTTCTTTCAACCGCACTGCATCCAGGGACCTCCTCCCTTCCTCCCACCACACTGCAGCCAGGGACCTCCGTCCCTTCCTCCCACCGCACTGCAGCCAGGGACCTCCACCCCTTCCTCCCTCCGCACTGCAGCCAGGGACCTCTGCCCCTTTCTCCCACCGCACTGCATCCAGGAACCTCCACCCCTTCCTCCCACTGCACTGCATCCAAGAACCTCCTCCCCTTCCTCCCACTGCACTGCAGCCAGGACCTCTGCCCCTTCCTCCCACTGCACTGCAGCCAGGGACCTCCTCCCCTTCCTCTCACCGCACTGCAAACAAGGACCTCCACCCCTTCCTCCCACCGCACCCAGGGACCTCCAACCCTTCCTGCCACTGCAATGCAGCCAGGGACCTCCACACCTTCCTCCCACCACACTGCAGCCAGGGACCTCTGCCCCTTCCTCCCACTGCACTGCAGCCACGGACCTCCACCGCTCCTCCCACATCAGCACCAACGTCTTCCTCCTCTCCTCTCAACTACAACTCTGCAACATTAGGCTCCCACCCACGCACTCACTTGGTTGGCATTTGTTGCCCTTCTCCGGGGGGCTCAGGGTCTTGCTGGAAGCTCACAATCTAAGTGCTATGTTGGGTTCATTGGGTTTATTATGACGTCGGGTATGGTGACTGCCTGGGGTGATGAGGCACTGTTGTTCTCAGAGGCACATGAGCCGGGACCGGCCTTGCTGATTGCCGCTGATAACGCGGAAATGATCCGGTGCCTTTCCCCTTTCGGATGTGTCCCTACCCTCTTCCTGCACCTGTAGTCATCGGTCTTCTGTGGTATTTCGGCCACTGACCGCAATGCTGACCAAGACAGAAGATCGACTGAACGGTGCCAGTGACTCTGCTCAACGGTGGAGTCCCTTGCTGATGACCGCAACTGTGAGACCTAAGAGGCGAATGAGCCTAACCGTAGTCGAGGTGACCAGCGGCCTAATCATTGATTCTCCGGTACCGATGGAGGTGCCTTCCAGTGCAGACGTCGATAAAGACAAAGACTTCACCTCTAAGCAATGGCCGGATGTCAACACCCTTCCTGTGCGGAATGCGGACATGCTCCAGGACCCCGATCGACTTGCCAGAGGTGGTGGCGAATTACTAGCGACCGCTGGGGCGGATGAGAAGCCTCTGATCCCCGCTCTGGTGAGTAGCGCTACCCCCTCTGTTGCTCCGACGGCGTTCATTCGTTCCATGAGTGAATGCAGGGCTAGCCTGAAAGTGGGCCAAAAGGAGGATCGATGTGTCCGGATTTGCCTACCTCTTCTTTCCTGGCCACAACAGAGACTATTTGCAAGGTCCCTCACCAAGGCCAAAACCTATTGCTGTTCAACTGATATTGAGCATAACTTTATTGTCTGGTCACGGGGATGTATCTGTTCAGGACTCGGATACGTTCAAGGCCCCTTTGTCCTCGACCAGTATATCTGGTCTCCAGGTTTCTTGCCGCTCTTCTCTTACCGGGACTTCTGACCAGGGAACCCTTTCTACCCGATTTTCTCAGGGTGGGTTACCGCCTGGGGAAGCTGATCGAGCCACGAGAGAACGTTACTCTAAAAAGAGGAGCCTGCGGACCTCTAAGACTCATATTTCCTCTTCAGACTGGAAGGACTTGTCTTACGGGAATACTATGTTGACCGATGATAATGATATTGCTGATGATGCGTGCAGTGTAAATAGTGGATTCAGTCAATATGCTATGTCTGTTACATCTGATATTTCCACATCCACCAACACTACCTCACTCACAGGGTCTGCTGTAGCAGGGTCCGCTGGGTCTTACCCATGGTGGAATCCTAGGTTCCAGGGATATGTACCCTTTATGGACCGCACAAGACCATAGTGGGCAGAAGGAGTGTTTAGTCCCGACGAGGCTATTCGAGAAATGAGGAGGAGAGAAGCAGATATTATAGCAGGTATTTTAACTGCCCTTCCTGTAAAGAACCCTTTCCTTTGTTGCTGGTGAAATCTCCTTTCATCCAACCTTAAGGGGTGGCCCCGAGTCCTTAGTACTGCCCGTGGGATGAATAGTTCTTTTGATAGCACTTGTATTGTCCCCAAATATATTTGTATATAGTTATCATATCCCCTCTTAGACGCCTCTTTTCTAATGTAAATAAATCTAATTTAGCTAGCCTCCCTCATAAGTTAGAATGTCCATCCCCTTTATACATTTGGTGGCTCTTCTCTGCACTCTCTCTAGTTCCACAATGTCTTTTCTAAGGACTGGTGCCCAAAATTGTACTCCATATTCAAGGTGTGGTCTTACTAATGCTTTGTAAAGGGGCATAGTTATGTTTACTTCCCTTCCATCCATTGCCCATTTAATGCAAGATAAGATCTTGTTTGCCTTTGCAGCTACTGCATGACTTTGGGCACTATTGCTAAGCCTGCTATCTACAAGCACTCCTAAATCCTTCTCCATCCAGGATTCCCCCAATTTATCCCCATTTAATTTGTAAGTCGCCTGTTTATTCTTGCATCCCAAATGCATAACCTAACATTTATCTGTATTAAACCTCATCTGCCATTTACCTGCCCACGTTTCCAGTCTCTCCAAGTCCTTCTGAAGAGAAATTACATCCTGCTCTGATTCTACTACCTTACACAATTTAGTATCATCAGCAAAGATGGAGACTTTGCTCTCGATGCCAACCTCAAGGTCATTAATAAACAAGTTAAAAAGCAGGGGTCCCAGAACCGATCCCTGAGGTACTCCACTCACAACTTTAGCCCAACCTGAAAAAGTTCCATTTATGACAACCCTCTGTTGTCTGTCCTTTAACCAGTTTTCACTCCAGGTGCATATATTATTACTAAGTCCAATTTTCTTTATTTTCTACACCAACCTCTTGTGTGAAACCGTATCAAAAGCCTTTGCAAAATCTAAGTAGACCACATCAACTGCATTACCCTTGTCTAAATTCCTACTTTCCTCCTCAAAGAAACAAATAAGGTTAGTTTGGCATGATCTATCCTTCATAAATCCATGCTGACTATTACTAATAATTTTGTTTTGTTTTTAGTTATTCCTGAATATTATCCCGTATTAAACCTTCAAGTAGTTTCCCCACTATTGAAATCAGGCTTACAGGTCTGTAATTCCTCGGTTGTGATCTTGCTCCCTTTTTAAATATAGGCACCACATCTGCTTTACGCCAATCTTGTGGTACTGAGCCTGTGGAAAAGGAGTCCTTGAATATTAAATATAATGGTTTTGCTATTACTGAACTTAACTCCTTGAGAACTCTTGGATGTATGCCATCGGGGCCAGGTGCCTTATTTACTTTACCTTTTTCAAGCCGCTTATGAACTTCTTCCTCAGTTAACCAATTGGTCATTAATATGGAGGTTGTGGCTTCCTCCTGCGGCACTACTATTGAACTTGATTCTTCCCAGGTAAACACAGAGGCAAAAAATGTGTTTAATACCTCTGCTTTTTCCTTATCTCCATTAATCTGCCTACCCATCTCACACTGAAAGGGTCCTATATTTTCTTTTCTCATTTTTTTGTTATTAAGGTACTTAAAGAACTTTTTTGGGTTGACCTTACTTTCTATTGCAATCCTTTTTTCATTATCCATTTTTGCTAATTTGATTGCCCTTTTGCAATTTTTGTTACATTCCTTATAATTCTGATACGATGTCTCTGTCCCTTCTGACTTAAAGAATCTAAACGCCTTCCTCTTCTTGTCCATTTCCTCCCCTACCTGTTTATTTAGCTACATTGGTTTTGACTTATTTCTTTTATACTTATTATCCAAGGGTATACACTGATAAGTGTGCTTTTCTAACAATGTCTTAAAGACTGCCCATTTATCTTCTACATTTTTCCCTGCAAAAACATCATCCCAGTGTATTCGTTGTAGATTAAACCTCAGTTTATTAAAATCTGCCTTTCTAAAGTTTAAGGTCTTTGTTGAACCCAAGTAATCTGTTTTTTGATCATTTATTTCAAATGAGACCATGTGATGATCATGTGAAATGTTATCTTGTTTTGTTCAGGTTTCATTTGACAATGGTACCCAAACATTTAGGACCCAAGCGAGGTCGTTGGGAATTGACCAAAGAGAGAGTGTAACTGGGTCCCCCCTTATTACTATTCTGCCCAATGGGCTGCCAGTAAACCCTGGTACTATCAGCTTGCCAGTAGTTGGTATGGGGTTTTCCCCCTCACCTTTGGTACTGCACTTGAGTGACAGCAGAGGGTGGTATATCCTGTTGTACTGTAGCTGGAACAACGGGGTGCCCGCCTCCTGGTGGTACTTAAGGGCAGGACCACCCTAAAGTTAGGAGTTGTTCCTTCCCATCTGAGGAAGGCATGTTACACAACTGGTAGCCTGAGTTTGGGGCCTACCCATGTGCTCTTCCCCCCTGGGGGAGAGTGAGTGTGGACCATACCTCTGCCTCTGCTAGGGAGGCGGGGGAGAGCTAGGACGGCTGCGGGTGTCCTTGGCCTGTTTGGCAATATGGCTCCTGCCTGGTGCGTGACCTTACTGGGGGGGGGGGGTGAGTTAATAAGTTCTACCGTGGGAGATCACCTTCAGCTCCTGGAGTACACGGCAGATGGAGGCGCTGCACTGCTAAGAAAATATGTGGGGTATGACCCCCGAAGCCTGTTCCTGTGTCCCCACTACCACCGGCGGACGACTCAGCCCTCCTGTTGCCAGCAGGTATATGCACCACACACCCTGTAATGGCTCCTATCTGCGATTGGGTGGGGGAAACACCGTTACATGTACATGGAGGTCACAGGGGGTGGGAATGTCGCACTAAGTAGCTGAGCCGGGGTCTCCTTAACCTGTACGAATGCATAAAGGGAAAAGACGCCAGGATACTCGTCCCGTGAGGAACAATGTGGATTTACCCCAGAAGGGAAATAACGGATCTGTCTCAGGCTGGAGCCGTCCTGAGTATGTAACACGTCATGCGATATGTTCACAGTTTGGGAGGATTTTGAAACAATAAAATTGACTTAAGATTAATTAGCCATAGCCAGGCGCCGTATAATTGCGCCATTTCTGCTGCGGGTGGGTGCGAGGGAGCAGCCGGTGAGATCAGCCTCATGGTTCTAGGGCTGTCACATTTTCCATGTAAAGTGTTTGATCATCATACGTGTTCACATAAATCTAGCGCAGAGTGATGGCTTTTACTAGTGGCTGTCATGTATACAGGACACGCTGCTCGTCTGCAGAGAGGCCTTTAAAGAGCGGCTTATGCTATTAGTCTCAGTGAGGCCTCCCCTCTACATGCCTCATATCTCTGCTCATTGTAACGAGGTTCACACTGACCGCAGGTCCCATAATATCACCGAGCGTGTCATTGCTAAACTCCACTGTGAGCGCGGTGAGTTCCTGCACGGGATAAATCACAGGGGCTGCTCCTGGTGACAGCGCTGGATCAGGACGCGACCGCGGGAGGTATCACACAAAAGGAATACCAAATGTAGCATTGTGTGTGCAGTAAAAGGTCATCTAACCCCTGCAGTGCCAAGTGTGACAGCAACAGAATGAAAAGCTGAGCAATGTGCAGTCCCGTGTGCAGGAGACATGGTCCCGTGTGCAGGAGACACAGTAATGTGTGCAGGAGACACAGTAACGTGTGCAGGAGACACGGTCCCGTTGCAGAGACACGGTCCCGTTTGCAGGAGACACATTAACGTGTGCAGAGCACAGTAAGTGTGCATGAGACACAGTCCGTGTGCCGAGAGACGGTACGTTGCAGGAGACCGTCCGTAATGTGTGCAGAGAACTAAACATGTCAACAGCGTGTGCAGAAGACAGCGTCCCGTGTGCAGGAGACACGGTCCCGTGTGCAGGAGACACAGTACCCTGTTGCAGGAGAACAGTCCGTTGCAAGGAGACACGATCCCGTGTGCAGGAGGACACAGTACACATGTGCAGGATCGACAGAGTCGTGTGGCAGAACACGTTACCTGTGCAGTAGAACGTAACCCGTGTGCAGAGACACGGTCCCTGGTGCAGAGGAACACGGTCCCCTGTGTGCAGGACTACCGTAGTAACGTGTGGCAGGAGACACGGTCCCGTGTGCAGAGACACGTCATGTGCCTCCGATACCATCCCGTGTGCATGAGACACGTCCCACGTGTGCAGGAGACACCAGTAACGTGTGACAGGAGACACGGCTCCCTGTGTGCAGGATACACGGTGCCCGTGTGCAGAGACACAGTAACTGTTTGCAGGAGAACCACGTGTGTGCAGGAGACACAGTCACTGTGTGCAGGGACACCTCTGTCCCGTTAAGGGGCTGTACACAGTAAACACTGTCAGGAGACGCCGTCCACCGTGTGCAGAGACACGGTCGGGGGCCTTGTGCAGGATAACACAGTATGTGTGCAGGACCGGTCCCGGGTGCAGGAGACACAGTAAACTTATGCAGAGACACGGTCCCGTGTGCAGAGACCGGTCCCGTTGTTGCAGGAAGACACAGTAACATGGTGCAGGAGACACAGATAACGTGTGCAGGAGACACTGTCCCGTGTGCAGGGGCTAACACAGTAACGAGTGGCCGAGACACGGTCGCCGTGCAGGGAGACCACTTGTGTCCAGTGTTGCGACACAGTAACGTGTGCGAGAGACACTGGTCCCTTGTGCAGAGACACGTGTCCCGTGTGCAGGAGACCGTCCCGTTGTTGCAGGAGACACATTAATGGTGCAGAGACAACGTCCCGTGTGCAGAGACACGGTCCGCGCTTGTGCAGGGAGACCCAGCAACGTGTGCCGGGACCGTCCCGTGTTCAGCGACACGGTCCCTTGCAAGAAGACACAGTAACGTGTGCAGGAGGACACATAATGTGTCCGGACACGTAATGTGTGCATGAACACGGTCCGTGTGCAGAGACACATTACATTGCAGAGAACCGGTCGGTGTGCAGGAGACACGGTCCCGGTGCAGAGACACAGTAATGTGTGCAGGGCCCGGGTCCCCGTGTGCAGGAAGACACTGTCCCGTGTGGCGGATACACAGTAATGGTGCAGGAGACACATCCCTGTGGCAGAGACATACCATGTGCAGGAGACACTGTCCCGTGTGCATGATACACAGTATCCATGTGCAGGAGACACGGTTTCCATATGCACTGGACAACGTTTACAAGTGCAGGAACCGGTAACGTGGTGGAGGAGACACGGTAACGTTTTCAAGGAGACACGGTCCCGTATGCATTGGAGATCTGTCCTGTGTGCAGAGACAAGGTCCCGTTGGCAAGGAGACAGTAACATTGCCGGAGACACGGTCCCGTTTGCAGGAGACAGTAAAAATGTTCAGGAGACACTCCCGTGTCAGGAGACCCAGTAACGTGTGCAGGAGACACTGTTCCTTATGCACTGGACACGGTACCACTTGCAGGAACACTGTAAACGTGTGGCAGGAGACACGGCCCCCGTGTGTTGGAGGATATGGTCCCTGGTTCCAGGAGACACGGTCCCGTGTGCAGGAACAACAGTAACGTTGTGCAGAGACAACTTCCCGTGTTTGGGAGATTGGTCTGTGTGCAGGAGACAACGTCCCGTGTGGCAGTAGCACAGTAACGTGGTGCAGTACACGGTTTTCCGTAAGGCACTGGAACAAAAAACGGTACCACGTTCAAGGAGACCTGTCAGTGTGCAGGAGAACACTTCCCGTGTGTTGGAGATATGTCCTGTGTGCCGAGACACGGTCCCGTGTTCAGGAGACACATTAAGTGTGTTCATGAAGACACGGTATCCGTAGCACTGGACCTTTACCACGTGCAGATACAGGTAATGTGTGCAGTGGTAGACACTGGTCCCGTGTGTTGAGATTGGTCCTGTGTGCAGGAGACAGGTCCCGTGTGCAGAACCAAGGTCCCCGGTGTGCAGGGACACTTTCTGTATGCATGGGGACAACGTTCCATAGCAGGGGACAGGTCTCTGTGTGCATGATACCGCCTTGAGGGAGTGTGGATAGAGTAGGCACAGTAGCACATCCCTGGACAGTACCATGTAGCTCTTCATACCGCCTGTGTGGTGAGTATTCACAGTATCACATCCCGGACCGGTAACACTGGCTCTTATACCGCCTGTTGGGTGTGAGTATGGCACAGTACACATCCCTGGACAGAGGTACACGGGCTCTTCATACCGCCTGTTTGTGGATATGTCACGGTACACCATCCCGGACAGGAAGTAACACGGGCTCTTCATCCCCGCCTGTGGTGTGAGTAGGTCACGTAAACACATCCCGGACAGGTACACAGGCTCTTCATACCGCCTGTGTGTAGGTATGTCACAGTATTTACATCCCGGACAGTATGATCCATGGCTCTGTCCTTACCGCCTGTGTGTATTAGTCACAGTACCAACGCCGGGACAAGGTACACGGTGCCTATCATACCGCCGTTGTGTGAGCATGTGTCACAGTATCACAGTCCCGGACATGTAACACACGGCTTATCCTATCGCCTGTGTGTGTTAGTTGTCACGTATCCATCCCGGGAATGTTAACACGTGGACTCTTCATACCTGCCTGGGTGTAGGTAGATTGTCACAGTATGCCACATCCCGTGGAAGGTTATACGCGGATTCTTCAGTAACCGCCCTGTTTGTGGTGTATGTCACATTATCAATCCCGGGACTGTACACGGATGCTTCTCATCGCTTTGTGTGGGAATATGTCCTAGTATCACCATCCCGTGTACATGGTAAACTTGGCTCTTCATACCGACCTGTGTGTGAGTTAGATTCCACAGTTATCACATCCTGGGACAGTAACAGGGCTATTTCCATTACGCCTGGTTGTGTGCAGTATGTCACGGTATCAGACACTCCGGGAAAGTTAACAGGGCCTCTTCATAACGCGTGTTGTGTTGAGTTTATGTGCTAGTTATCATCCTCCCTGGGACAGGTAATCACGGGCTCTTCATAACCGGCCTGTGTGGGTTATATGCACAGTCACTTAATCCCGGATCAGCATACACATCGGGCTCTTCATATACGCTGTGTTGAGTATGTGGTCCAGTATAATATCTCCCTAGGACCAGGTAACACGGCTTTCATATCCGCCTGTGTGTGATTATGTCACAGTATCACCCCGGGACCGGTCGACGGGCTCTTCATACCGCCCTGTGTGTGAGTATTGCACATGATCACATCCGTGACAGGTACACGGTTCTTCATAACGGCCTGTGTTGAGGGTATGTACAGTACTCAATCCGGGCGGACAGGTAACACTGGATCTTCATAACCGCCTGTGTTGGTATGTATGCCACAGTATACATCCAGGGATCAGAAAACACGGATCTTCATACCGCCTGGTGTTGTGTATGTTCACAGTATCACTCCGGGAACAGGTTAACTGGGCTCCATATCATACCGCCTGTGTGTGTGAGTTATGTTTCACAGTATCACCATCCCGGACAGGTAACACCCGGAGATCATAACCTCTTGTGGGCTTATGGTCCAGTATCACATCCGCGGGAAGGAAACACTGGATCTTCATACCGCTCTGTGTGTGAGTACTGTTCACAGTATAACAGTCACGGGACAGGTTTACACGGGCTCTTCATACCCCTTGTGTGTGAGTATGCACAGTATCCCCCTAACAATCCCGGGACATGTAAACACGGGATCTTCATACCGCCTTGTGTTGTTGCATGTGATATCGTGAACATGACACAGGGCTCTTTAGCATGTGTGTACATCACTCACTCCCGGGACAGGTAACACGGCGATCTCATACCGCGCTGGGTGAGTATGTCAGAGTTCTTATCAATTTCCCGGACATGGTAACATTGGGCTCTTCATACGCCTGTGGTGAGTATGTAACAGGTATTCATCCGGACAGTAACATCGGCTCCTACCGACCTGTGTGTGAGGTATGTCACAGTATCCACAGGCATCCGGGACAGGAACACGGGTATCTTCATACCGGCCTGTGTGTGGAAGTTGTACACGTATCACATCCGGGAAGGTACACGGGACTCTCATACCGGCCTGGGTGTGATTATGTCATGAAGTTCTATATCACATCCCGGGACAGGGTAACCATGGGCTCTCATACCGCCTGTTGTGCTGGAGTATGTCACAGTATCACATCCAGTGGAACAGTTAACCACGGGGATTCCTTACCGCAACGCTTGTGGTGAGTCATGTCACAGTAGCACATCCGGAACGGAGATAATGAGGGCTCTTCATGAACCGCCTGTGTGTGAGTA